>OZ021732.1:26986622-27119122 GCA_963978545.1 Linyphia triangularis | reverse complement strand
TGTGGGGGGTCTTAAAATAATTTTTATATACCCTGATTGTAAAAATAAAAGACTTTTAGGCGGAATTTAGAGATGGTTTGGATATTTTTTACCCCTTGTTTCTTTCTTAACATTTTTGAATGTTAATTTTTTTTAATATTTTTATTTACACTTTTTCTATTTATAAAATTCAACCCTGTTCATAAAAAAACAACTGGTTATAATTTTTTGAAATTACTTTTTTCTGATTAAATTATATAAATTTAGTATATACTGATTTATTGCGAGCAAAATAAAACAATGGTCGAATTGTCTTCAGTGGCTGTATTATTTTAAAAAATAGATATTTTGAGAAAATTTAAATTTAAATAAGGGAAAATGTGTAATGTGAAAACGAATATTCTTTTTAAAACTTAAAGAGAATAGATGAAATTAGTAAACAATCGTGTTGGATCTTTTAAATTTTACCACAGCTGTCACAGTTTGAAATAAGAGTGGCATTATTTGGCCTCAGGTAATTTGCTTAGCAAGACAATATATTTTTTTTTTAATTTTGAAATATGCGATGTTTTTAATGAACAAAAATCATATGAAAATTATCATGTTGGATTACCATCCCATACTTACATCCTCAAAGTCAGTGCAACTTTTTAATAATGCTTTAAATGTATCTGTAGCCGTCTCGTGCCTTAAGAAATTTAAGTGATAGTTCTCAAGTTTGAGTTTGGTTTTTTCTATACTCCAGTCGTGAAAAAACAATTTCTGAAAATTAAATAAATAGAAGATTAATGATTCCAGTCTTTTTATTTGAAACACGCAGTTCATAAAAAAATTTATCTGTCAGTATATATAAAACTTTTAACATTCTTCTACACATACACTTTTAAATGGAAGAGAGACAAAATGTGTCATGAATCTCCTACTAAAATTATTACTTAAAGCCCCCTTTAAGTAAATTTATCAGTCTGAAAAAGCTATGAAATCTGATGGCTGCTACTAAGCGGCCGCGTTTCTTTCTTTAAGGTACTTTGTAAACAATGAACTATTAGGAAGAAGTCCTGTAAGAATAATCTCATATGAGTTCAATTTGTAAAAAGTAGCTTAAACGTTTGACCTGATGTTATTTCTAATTAAACTTTAGCTTGCAAGTAATGATTGCCTATAGGGGTTCTTCCAAATTATCCCACTTAATTCATTCTGTGCAAAGGGGCCGTTCAAATATTACGTAAGCACCTAGGGGGGGAGGGGGTTAGCGACTTGCTTATTTTTGCTGACAAGGGGGGGGAGGGGGTATGAGTGACGCTTACGTAAGCATTTAATAATCCCTTTATTTCTAAAAAAAAATTTGAAACTTACAAAAAATTTCACTTTTGTACACCAAGTTCTAGGATAGGCGACTTTCCATTCAAATCGATCTAAAGGATTTAAACTTACGTCACATAAGAGTGACGTACTCTGCCTTCAGCCAATTACAATCAAACATTGATGATGCAAAATACTGCAGTTTCAAAATGAATAAAGGGGATATCCCTCTTTTGGGTGTTTGGAGATGTGAATCCTACATTAAACCTAACTTATATGACAGACAATTTTTGTTTTTGTTTCGCTTGGCGACTGGCGGGCGCCTAAGATGGAACAGTAATTGGTTTAAGGTTCAAGATTCCGAATTGAGTTGTATTTTGAACAAGTTTCTTTTTCCACTGCAATCCTTCTTGAACTTTTTGAAGAAAAAGCAAATATAGTTGCTCTGCTTTCTGTTTGCTTAAAAAAAAACAACAACATATGTCTTCATTTCGTGAAATTTTATATAAAAAGCTGTTTGAAGCTTCTAAAAAGTCTACATCAAACAAACCCTTGAAAGATATTCAGGATATAAATAATGAGGTATGGCGTCATTTTAAAAATGCCTCAAAAAATGATGAAGAACTAGAAGTCTTGGTGTTAAAAAGAGTCGAAGAAGAGTTGCGAAAGGCAACTAGAAAAAAATCCCTTCTCCTTGATTATTTTATAAAGGTAATTATAAACAATTTATTCATAATATGTTAAGATAAATTTATTTTAAGTATATTTTATCAGAACTTTTTATATTTTTTATATTCACCTTGGTTTTGACTATTTACATATTTTGAAAAATGTAGCGAAAACTAAAATAAGTATAATATACTAGATTTGGTAATACGTAATTGTGTTAAAATTGACATCTTCTTTCTTTAATTATACAGATAATTTATAAATAATTTACAGAAAATGCCATATGACCATTTTTGTCCGTCCATCAAATCACAATTGTCTGCAAGGACTTGTGGGAAATGTGGTTTGTACCACGCTTCACTAAAATCGACAATTCGTTCATGGCGAAAATAGCCAAAGAGCCTGCCTTGTTCGGCCTATGAGAATTGCTGCTCGTCTAGCAAATGAACTGATGTGCGTTATCAATTATGTAGAAGGCATGGAAGATACCGAGTGGATAAGCGAAGAGGAAGTTTGTCCAGATTCCTTGTGCGAAACAAGTGATGAAGCAATAACATCAGATGCCAGAAACCCTATAATTTCAGACATTAAAAACTGGCTAGAGCAACCCTGGATAACATCTGACTAGATAGACTTAATTGATTATGAAAATTACATTTATGTGCCATTAAAATTGTGATAAACTTAAGATTTAAAAAAAATTTAAAATATTTTTTTTTTCCTTTTAAGGCCAGTTAAAGTTCATTATTTGCATTGAATCCTAACTTTTTTTTAGATTATTAACGTTACAAAAAAAAAAGTCAGGAGAAGGGGGGGGGGGGTTTACCGTATTCTTACGTAATTATAGAGGGGGGGGGGGGTATGCGGGGGGTGTCAAAAATTACCAAAAACATGCTTACGTAATATTTGAACGACCCCAAAGTATTAAAAAAAATTTGCTGCTTGCCGGCAAACATTAGATTTCATAGATTTTTCTTCTGGCCTTTATTTTGTTGATTTTTTTTGCAACGCCTAGTTGTTGTTTTTTGGGATATATAAGTTATTTTTGTGGTGGTTGTTGTATTCGCGATATCTTAAAATCCATCGACGATATCTCAAGATATCGTCGATGAATTTTTAACAGGAATAATTCTATCGTCCCTCTCAACATAAAGAGACTTAAGAGAAAACCGACGATAGACAAGATATGATGCAATATTGCAAAGAACCTTTAGGGTTGAACTTAAATATAATATATACTTGCAGGTTCTGCCATTTTGACATTGGGACTTGGCGGCGTAACACTAACATTTAGCATTCCTAGATAAGTACACCCATCTGTTACTGGGTACGCCCAGGCCCTGATCATCGCCTAGGCCCACAAGGCCCGGGCCTTGGGCCCATGATTTAAGGGGGCCCCGAAATTGGCTGTAAACCTATAACTTCTCCTTCTTTTTGTGAATATCTTTTACAATCTGTATAAAATAATTTTTACATAAAAATAATTTGAATTGATCTTGAACCGTCCTTAGTACCCCAGAGTGTATTTATTCAAATGAATTAAACCATCATTTAAAAGAGTAAAAAAACAACAATATTTCTCGAAGAAATATTGAAAGGAAGTCTTGACAAATTAATTACGAGATCAGCAAATGTCAGCTTTGAAGTTGTGAATAATGATGCAGACATTGTTGTCGCGGATATTACTACACATTGTGATCGTGAAATGTAAAGCTACATTACAAAGTTGTACCTGTTTTGATTTATAAATTTGGTTATCTTTTTCTATATTTAATGTTATGTAATTCATTTGACAACGAGTCAAGCTCATTTCCAATAAATCTCGCATTTGATGAAGGGGCCCCTAAAAGTGTCCGGGCCTTGGGCCCCAACTTGTCATGATCAGGCTTGGGTACGCCAATAAACTTTGACTCATTTAAAAAATAAATGTCAAATATACAAAATGGCGCTTGAGTATATGTATTTTGCAGCACCAGTGGCGATTGAGGGACAGAATAAAGAGGAGGGAGGAATTTCCTCATATATATAAATTTTTTTGCCTTTTAGTGGTTTCTATCGACGTTTTCGCCTAAAATGTTTCAGTTCGAAATTTCAATCAACTACATCCTATTGTTAATATTTAACAAACTATCAATGTTTTAAAATCTTTTTGTTGCTTTTAAATTACTCTCTACTTGTGGATCGAGAAATGGATGATGTTTAAAGTACACTAATGAGTATCAGAATTCTTATTTGAGTAGGTCAAAAAAAATGAAAAGTTCTAGTGTAATTGAAAACTTATTTAGTACTTTTTAAAAATGTATTAATTTAAACGAAAAATATTAAAAGGACTTATGCATGTTTTTCTTATAGTATAATATAAAATAGTATAGAGATTGCAGTATTTAAATCGCATTATCTCACAAACTCCAAAACATTACATTCCTTTCACATATTGAAGGAATCTACAAAAAAGTGAGTACACAATTTATCCAAGAGTAAGAACTGAAAGTGTCATCTATCATGTGTGGAAGCGTCATTTGTGAGAAAGTTACTGCTATAATAGTTACATTGAAGCGCCACTAGATGAATTATAAGCTGTGGATACCCAATAAAACCGAATAGTTTGTAGAAGTGACTTCTTCGGGGCGTCTCCGCCAGGAGGGCATTTTTCACGAGCAAACTCCAAGAGCTCTGGATCGTCCAAAATCCTACCGAATATGCTGATCATGAATCCTTTCGATCCGGGTGTGTCGAAGCCATATCGCGTCATCATCTGAAACATAAAAATGCTTAACATTATCAAAGAAACGGCTTTAATGGGGTCCGAAAATAGAAATCATGATATCTAAATCTTCAAAAATGTTTCTTTAAAACAGCACAAAATTTTAGAATCATTAATAAATATTTTTGTTTATATATATATTTATGCCTGCCATTTGCCTTTTGTCATTGAATTTAAAAAGGGAAAATCTGTTTTACATAGGGAATTCCTCACAATCACATGTTAGTGATTACCATTGGGGGTACTGTCTAGTAAATACATTGAAGTATATGAACCCAACGTTTTTCATGGTCAATTGTCATTCAGTTTCTACTTATGATCACATTTAAGGATCTACGTTGGAAGTGCTGTTCAATAAAGTCATTGAATTCAACATTGTTCTCTACATTTCCCTTGATCAATTGTTATCCATTTCCTACTTACTATTATATGTTAGACGCCATTGGAAGTAATTCTTTCCAGTGAAGTCACTGAATTTAACATAAGATCCTACGTTTCCTATGGATAATTTTTATCTTACTTCTACATACGAACACATGTTAGGAGCATCCATAGAGGTTTTGTCTGTTCAATTTCTCCATACGATCACTTCAAGTTGGACTTTAATATGAACCTCTATGTTTCCAATTGTTATCCAATTTCTACTTACGAGCACATGCTACAACCTTCACAAGATACCGTTAGCAAAGTTAATTTTAAAAGTGTTTTCTTAAATATTTTATGTGGATAAGACAGTGATTTTATTATCATGGTATTCAATCACATTATTTCAAATAATTTCACTTTTAAAGGAATAGTTAAGTTTAGAAACTGAATAGCAAATCGATGTATGAACTATACCTCTACAACTGTTGCCATTAGATGGCTGTAGAATGTAGGCAGCCCTGAGGGGTAGTATTTACTGGATAGTGTATTATCTGCGTCTCCATTCTCTGCGGCTGATTTCTGAAATATATTATAATACGTAAAATCATGAATTGAAACACTAAAAGAAGAGTTTGGATTTCGACATCCATTTGAGTGGTTATAGTATGACTACCTTTACTTGTGACGATTCACATAAGCCCTCGTTTTCATCAGCGAATTAAAAACACAATTTTAGCATGAATAGCATGTTAATGTTTTGGTATGATGAAAGTTGTTTACAGTTTTATAAGGGTTGGTTGGTTGGTTGTATTCAGATTATATGGCATCGTCAGCAACACGAGGGCTATAGTGCGTCGAAATATTCGTCATTAGACAAGCCAACATACATTTACAAACAGCCATGCCTAATACGGGACTCGAACCCGCAACCTCGCGGTCTAGAAGCTAGCACGCTAACCACTATACCGTTTGGTCGGCCAGTAAGGGAATAATAGGTTAATGCAAGTATTTTGCGAAACTTTTGAATTCGTAACATTCTTTTCACGAGCATGAATAATTTGCTTTCTTAATTAATTAAGCCTTTTATTTCTTCCAAAAATCGTAATTGAAATAGAGAAAAGGAATTTTTTTTTAAATAAATGGCGCACCCAACCAAAGAAGTTGTAAATTTCTAGTTTTACCAAATAATTATAAATAGATGGATATAGTCCTTGTATATGTTTATTAATAAAAAATGACATAGAAGCAAAAACTAATTTTTTGTAAAAAGTCAATATAAAAAGTTTACTGTTAAGTAAAAACATTAATATGCAACATATAGCCAAATTTCAACTGAAGATATAGAGTTTCTAGTAATATATATCAGACAATTTTGGTATCATATCATCTATTTTTGTTGTTACTGTTTTGAAGGTTAAAAATTTACAAGGTTTAATTATACAATTTTATTAATATAAAAATATAACATTACATAATCTATGTTTAACTTAACTCATTCTTAAAAAATCAGCTATATAGTATAGGCAAAATAAGAAAATGGACAAATTAATGCTTTGAGGAAACTTCTGCTAAAAATGGTGGGTGTTGTACTTAACAAATAAGATATTGAAGACAAGCAGCGTGTGGGGAATGCTGACGTTATCATTTTTCAAACATCAATAGATAAGTCTGAAAAGTTTCTACCGACCATCGTCATTTAGGATGTAGATGTCTTGTTGTTAAGGATTGCTTGAATTTTGTCAGTCAAGCCTGCTCCTTACGAAGCCACTTGTTGGACGAGTGAAGAGAAAGATAATTTCACACTTCACCTCGATGCTGAAAAACATGATTCTATTAGCGCCATTTATGGCCCCTTTCCTCCCTTTAAACTTATTCCACCATTTCCTCTTAAAGTCTCATCGGATCTTGAATTCTATTAGCAAAATGAAGTTTTAATCAAAGATTCACTAACGCAAGGCAGAAACATGGAATTAATTTTTTTTTAAAAATATTATGATGGAAATATATTCGATGTTAGTTGCATTTCTTTCTGAAATAAAAGAGTACAATGCATTTAAAAATATTACAGGCTTATAAAATTCAAGAACATAACACCTTACTTTAAGTATGTTACTGAAGAATTTGCAAACTAAATCTATCCCTAATGGTGAAGATGCACCTGACATGACCTCTCTGAAAGAAAAAATAACTTCAATAAAATTAGATGACTTTTTGTAAATACCAGAGTAAGTGGCGAGCGTCTGATTTTTGGGAAAATGAATAGGTAGATTTTTTAGAGTGTACATTTCCATGGGGGAGGGAGTCACATTAATGTTCTGCAAATATCTCAAAGATAATCAATATGTTGAAGTAAAATCGATCTACATAATTAGATATTGGCAAATTGAATACAACATTAGCAAAAAAAAAACTTTCGAGCATTTTGTCGCTTATCTGCTATTAGAACAAATAAAAAAAAACATTGTTTTATAAATTTCATAAAATAGTTTTGTAATAGACGAACAATAAACAATCTTACCCTACATTAGCTATTGTATAATATTCATTTTCACATCGCATAGGAGAGTCTAATTCGTGTTTCATTTCGAATTCTGTTTCTGCAGCTGCATTTGTGACGGGACGAGACTGCGAAGAAAAAGAAAAGTATTAAATCTTCAAAACTTTCTTATGAAGATTTGTTCCAGAATCGATATCTAGTATGTAAATATTTTTACACATATCTAGTTACCAAAATCCTTCTAAAATAAGTTACTTTGTTCTTTAAAAAAATTCATAACAATTATAATATTATTTGGCATTAATTCTAATTTTGTTAAAAACAAACTTAAAAATTCCAACTGTTTGAGGGGGAATGCTAATCTGATATAAAATTAACAAACATCTAAAAATAATCCAACTCTTAGATAAATTGGATAAAAAACATCCTAATATTCGTAATTGTCCATGAAGCTGCTACAAAGTTTCGGTTCATCAACGGATATTATTCCGAATTTATTTTTATAGAATGTAATGAAATACTAGTAGTTTAAAATACTATTTGGCATGAACAAAAGCGCCCGAAAGTATTAAAAAAAGACTTCTAACGAATTGAATTACAACCCGATAACCAAAGCTGTCATAACGTCAAAAGTCCTTTTTTTACCCTTCAACCATTATAGTACTATTCTTTAAATTTCGATGAAGCAAGGATTCTCTCTCCCCCCCCCCCCCACCTATGATTAAAAGTTAATCATTTTGAAAACAGCGACAAGTTTCCAAGGATTCAAGATTCTTCAATGATTCGCAAATTTCTCTGCATTCTCTAAAAATTTAAAATTATGATCTGTACGTATAAAAATTTGCAGCTGCCTCTCGGCATACTACAATTATTAACCATAAGTTAAGAAGACTGGCATTCGAAAAAAATTGTTTTTTATTTTTTAGAGAAACACGAAAAAAAAAAAAAAACTTTTTTGAACGCTATTTTTCTGTACTTTTACAGAAACTATCAAAATACTCTCACCTGTAAAATGTAAACATTTTCATTTACAATCCCCCATTCAATGTCTCTGGAAGATCGGTAGTAGTCTTCTATCTGAAAAGGTCAAGAGATCTTAAAAATACATCCTTGACTCCAAAAATAAAAATTACAGTATACATTCAAAAAATTACATTACATTATACATTATTATTCATCCTTATATCTTATGAAAATATGTCGATGTATTTGAATGCCCATTTATAACTCAACACTTGCACATACATAAACTTTTAAATTGGCATTGTATGTTGGAATTAACATGTGTCACATTATTGTTAAAAATTTTCCAGAAGAAATTATGACACAGCTTTACAAAATAAACCTGATCCCAAAAAACAGAAAGACATTGTAAAAAAAATCTACCAAGTAAAATGGTCAGCCAGAAAAAGTTATGAAATCTAATGTTTGCTGCCAAGCGGCCGTATATAATTTCTCTAGATTACTTGTACACAATGCACTAAATTGAGATTGTTTGAAGGAATCCCAGTTGGCAGGCTAGAATTATTTCGGAATAATCTCATTTCATTTGCTTAAGCTACTTTTTGCCCATTGAAAGGAATCGAAACTAATTTTATAAAAACTCTAGCCTGATAGACCATCGTACTCATTATTTCATACGAAAGGCACTTCTTCTAATCAAGTTGAAAAGAATAAAAGAAAAATGGTAAAAAATCACGAAATAATTTTTGCTGTAGCCTTAGCTAAAGTTTTGGTTAAAACCAAAAGAAGTAGACGAATCAGAAGAACAAAATTCCCGTGACCTCAGCGATTTTCAAAGGATTTTTTTGCCATGTTCCCTTGTCCAATGTTAACAATTATGTTGTTATTTTTCATCTACCCACCCGGGGCAACACGAAGGGGGAAAAATCCAGGGTTCTAGTTCTAATAGAATCTGAGCTGTGAGCAGTCAAAAACGTGCCTAAGGTCGGTTAACATAATATACACTTGCATGTCTGCCGCTTTAACTTAGGACTTGGTGACGGAACACTGCCGCGTTTCTGGATTATTTATTCTTTGTTTAGAGGTTCTCAAAACTTCTTTAAACGACAGTTTACTTCTTATTAAGCTTTACTTCAGGCAAAGCGATAATCCAGGCCCCACAAAAATAAACAAAAGCAGGGCTCCTTTCATGAAAGCTCTCAAAATCCAACTGACTCAATTTTTATTTTTCCGCACCACTTTTTATATCCTCGAACTTTATCGAAAGTTCCATAGAAAAAAACCACCAGACGATTAACACGCTCTGGAAAATATCTCGAAATTTCTTGATTCACCTGGGTGTTGCCAAAATTTTCAAACCGGTATTATCGCTGTTAAGAAATAAATTCAAGAAAAGAAAACCTTAGTTACTTTTAATGAAAGTTTTCCCAAACGCTCCGCTACTTCTTTTGTTAAACAACTGTTACCTCTGGCATCTTCAGGAATGACTTGAGTTACAGTTCCACCGCATTCTAATTAAACGAAAATATAATTATTTTTCATTATTTTTTAATTAAAGATAACCAGGCAAAGAAAAAATTATTTAAAAGAAAGAATGACATAAACTCCAAACTTTTTTATTCAGAAATAAGCTATGGCGCTTATCCATAGGTCACAACATTGTAACAAGTATTGCCAAACGTTGGAACCCTCAGTCAAAATAACGACTTGTATTAGGTTCATTATTAGAGCCAACATTAGTTTCAGTGATTCAATTAGGAAACTAATGTTTTCAATTATTGAATCGTTGCAATTGTAGAAATGTCAATGCAATAAAATGTGCGAATAGAAATATAAGTAATGAACAATCAAAAGATAGAATATTCTAATGCCAAAGATGGAAATATTTTTTTGAAAAAAGTACTTTTCCTTATGTTTCTTAAATGAGATGTATTGCTAATGAGGCACAGATACATGCATGTTAATTTAGAAAACACCAAAGTTTAAATATAAAACTGTTCATTCACTGAGGTTCATTTATAAAGATGTTCATATACCAATCGAAATCAGTTATTTTTTAAAATAAATAGATTACAATAGCATTTTCTTCCTCATACATCACACAAATTCAAATTATTTTATATTAAAGACCCTTTTTATGAAATACGTGTTATGCAACTAATATGCAATCCTAAGTTTTAAATCCAGCCATGGCTCCTATGATTCGAAATAGAGGAATACAAATCAAGAAGATATTTGTAATTTCAAGTTTATTTTCAAGATAATTTAAATTATGGTTGATTGGTTGGTTTAGAATTTGTTGGGTGCAAGGGTAATTCCAGGGTCAAACTGCTCCAATTTAAATTATATAACTCTATGAAAGACATCAAGTTATTTTGTTGTGTACAAGCAAGCTACAATTTTAATTGCGCAAAAAAAAAAAAAAAGCTGACCTCAAAGGTTATGTTTTATATGTTTCACAAATACAGAGATTCTTATTTTCTTAAATATGCTTTGTAAATAAATATTAATAAATTGTTGACAGTGAAAACCGTAAAAAAGTATTTCCGAAATGTAGTAAATACAAAAATTATCCAAACCGATTATATAAACCGAATTTGTTTATCAAATATTAATATTTTTATTGATTTATACTAGAATGTATTTAATAAATTCAATTTAGATAAGTTAAAATGGTCACAAAACTAGAATACATAGAATAGAACGTTAAACTCTGCAAAAAATACATTGTATTAGTATATGAGTTTTGTACAAAACAATTTTTAATCCATATATTATTAACTGATTAGGTTAAAGACTAAAATTGTATATTTTTAAATAGCATTTACTGTTAAAAGTCTAACAGTAAAAGAATTGCTATTTTTTAAACATCTAGATCAAAATTTATTTTTTCTTTCAATTATAAAATTTGCATTAAATAATTGACGTAGCAAAACTTTAAAGTGTTGTTACCTTGCATCACAAGTTTATGATGTTTTGCTCCAACCAGAACAGAATCAAACTCCAGCTTCCCATTTATGCTCCTTTTAAGGATGATTGTATCTGGCTCAACTAATCCAGATACGACAGTCTTGGTAAAAAATGAAATAAGAATAATTTTTTTAATGTGTTATAGTAATAAAATATATTGTATTTTGCTATAATTCCTGTAAATTGTTTTATATAACAGTTGCTACCCACATATAATACTTTTAGCAAAATGTAAATACAAAGTTAATACACTATACCTCGTTAATAAAAAGACCATGCAATTAACGAGAAATTTTGTTCTTGTTTCAAATATCAAGTACGCAAAAAGATTGGAATAAAATTGTATAACAACAAAAACAGAAGTGAATATAATATACAACCAATCAGACTATTTTCTAAAAAATAATTTCATGAGAGTATTTATTTTCAGATTCTGCTTTTGCCACACTTTTAGAAATAAAAAACGAAGCTGCAAGTTATGCAAAACTATCATGCAATATTTTTCAATAAAATATTTGTAAAACATAATAATTTTAATTCTTGGATTTAAACTATAGTTAAGTGTTTCGTCAATGATATAGTTGTTTTTTGTTTTAATTAGGCAACAGTGAAAATGACAAATGGATTTTAGAATTCAAATTTGGTTTTATAGAACATGGGCGATATGGTTTAAGGGTTAAAGCAGATTTACACATTGCCAGTGGCTGCAATATTAACTAGTAAGTTGATTTAAAGTTTACTGTTCGCGTTGTTTGCTTTGTGTTCTCACAGTGTCAGCAACCAGCTAGTTGCTGACAACAACTATTTAGCTTTTGAATGATTGAAGTCGGGGGTTACGTGAGAACTCATGTGATGGGAGTTACCGCGCTTGTAAATAGAAAATGTTAGAACTTCGACTGTCAGCTACAGGTGCTACAGTGACAAACTCGTTTCTCTAAGGACTGGAATAATATGTTTATAGGGTGTTAGTCACTGGTATCTAGTGAATAGTGATGTCAATTGGGATGCCGATTGGCAACGTGTAAATCAGCCTTTATAATTTTTGTTGTTGTTTTTTTTAGATTTTTTTTTTAATAATCACCTCTCCCAGTCCATAGTTGGCAGTGATGGTGATGACGGATGGGTTATTGGTGACTGGATCACAAGTGAACAGGACTCCAGACATTTCACACGCAACCATCTCCTGGATGACAACAGCCATTGGGGAGTTCAAAATCTGACCATACCGTCTGAAAAATCAAATATTTTATGAACAATATTATAAATGTTACGATTAATTTATAAACTTTTACAATTCTGGTATTTAAAGCACTACGACGTGAAATAAAATATCTGTGTAACTTGGAAGAATAAATTACACTTTTCTAAAAGTTTTTATAATGATCAGTAATAAATTGGCTTTAATTCTGGTAATCCGGAATAAAATTTTGCATATTTATATTCAGTAATTTTTTTTTTTTTTAAAATAGGACTTTAGTCACAAAAATGTGAACTTAAAATCAAATTCTTACTTTTTATATTCAACTGCTATATGACCAAACTGGGACGCCCAGCATTTTTTCACTGCCAGAAATATCTACAAATAAATTATGAACACTAAATGAAGATGTAAAATAAATAAACCAAAATACATGTTTTAAATTCTTTTTCAAAAGAGTGTTATGTAAATAATTATTTAGAATTTTATTCTTTATGAGATGAAATTAGGTATTTTTAAGTTTTGGTTAATTAGATTATGTAAACTAACATTTAAATTCGGTAACTTTGTTTAATAACTTAAACATTGTTTGTTAATATACTCTAGAGTAATTAAAAATTAGTTGTTTAGTATTCTACTTTAAATGTATAAATGTAAAAATTACTTCTTCAAAACCTTGAACTCCAAGAAATGTGTCCATCTGACCGGCTGCTGACATTGACCATGTATCCTCACCTATAAGCATTGAGAATAACAACTAGTGTATAATTCAAAGGATTTTGTAGTGTAAATATTTCTTGTACTTTAGCACGCACTAAGTAAACGTAACAAGCTATCAAGTATCTACTGCTTCAAAATGATGCTCATAATTACTTACATATTTTATTATTTTAAAGAAAGAAATGTAATTTAAGAAAATAAATTGCTTTCATTTAAACGATATTTTATATTAATATATTCGAAATGTTATTGTTTACACATCAAGTTTGGAAACGGGTATTAAAGTATATGACTTATGTACTTTATTACCCTTTTCTAAAGGATTTATACATAGTCTTGTTGACTTCTTTTTTACGGCTACAATATCTGCCGAACTACTTATTTACTCTCATGAATTTTTACCCAATATATAACAACATAAAAATGGAAGAAATATAACCAGTTGATTGTTTGTTGTTAATATTTTTTGTTTTTATAAGTTAGCTTATAAAAACTTTTTAAAGTCTAATAAAAAAAATCTCCCAGTTATTTCTTCAAGTTTTGTTAGTTACTGTTGTTATACATAGTGTATAAATTCATATTTTACAAAGCAATACTTTGGTAGGTAGTTTAGCCAAAATAATAAAGCATTAGGGCTATGGGAGGATCAGGCAATTTTATTTTCTCTTAAACCAATTATTTCTTCATTGAGATATTTCCATTTTCTGTTTTGCCAGATATCCAAGAATTTCCATCAAAAATATCCAAAAGTTAGGCATGTCATGTGCAGTTTTTAATGCATCACCGAAGGATAGCCAATAAAATTTTTCACTGGTTATAAACTTTCACTGGTTATATATTTCTTATATTGTACAAAAAGGTTTGATTTAGAAAACCGATTAGGCAAAGCATAGACGAGAGGGGTCCGCCATTGACGACCGTCTGTATTATTTAAATAATAATGATAATTTTCATTAGCGTCTTGATCAAATTAATGCCAAGAGATTAATACTTTTCAAGAGATTAATACTTTTCAAGAGATTAATACTTTTTTTTAAGGAGTTATTAAAAATATTATGATATTTTATGGTATTGAGCAAGTACACTGAATAGAATATTAATAACTACACAATAATTTAATTTCTATTACATTCCATTATGACAAAAACATTAATTTTAAGGAAATTTGTGGATTTTAAAACTTTGGAGCCACTAAAACTTCGGAGGCCCTAAGCAAGGGACTTATGGGAAAGCTCTGCTGATTTAATAACGTTCAGTCCCACCAAACATCTTCAACTTTTAACAATTTAAGATATTTACGTACCTGTGGCGGATGATCTAACAGCAAATTTGTAGTGATGTGCTTCATCCCCAAACAGATGTTTCAAGTCTTGAATAATACTGTGACGAATTTCAGGGGATAACAAGGTGTTTACTATTACATCTGAAACACTGCAATAACAAAACAAATATCCTAAATTGTTTGAAGTTGAATAATACTACGATGACTTCCATCACAAAATTGATAATATGAATAACCCTGAATAATCAAAGTACACTTACAGGGAGCAAGCTTCTTTGACGTCACCTTCGGTATTTCCACTAAAGAGAAATCATCAATAGTTATTAAAATTAACATTATCCGACTGCGCAAAGCCACATAGACTAGTGTGTTTTATGAATTAGTATACTGATTAAATATTATGATTCATTACCATATTTCAGAAATATGCATGGTGGCCAGGGGAAAAAAGGATTATATGGTAACATGTGAAAACTTGATTTGTAAGAGGGTGGTTGGAGGGGGGAGGAGAATGGTTGACTAGAAAAAACCATGGGATAAACCGACGGGAAATATCCTTTTGGTGTCTGCAAAGTAGATTGGTGATATCGCCAGCAACTTCGAACACACAGTTTAAAAGTTTAATTTATAAGAATTACTTGTGTCCATTTTTGTGTAATAAATCATCATTTTGTGTGACCTATTTTGAGTTCTTCCATATGTGTCTTTGTGGGCGCGTTGTGTGTGTAACCAAATTGCCAATGCCAACATGTGCTCCTCTATAATTCATGCACATACTCTATAATTCATGACGTATTTCTAAATGGCAGAGTATGATGAGATGTTTGAATATACGTTGTAGCCTAAACCGGTTAGCTGATTTTGATAAAAAAGATATATTTATTGCTTCCTCGTGACTGGCTAAGCGTCAAAAACTAATACAACACTGATTGTATTGGACATTGTTTCTTGTGAGTTCTTGTAAATGATACTTAGAGCGTAAAAAGCTAAGAATTCAAAAGGTCGTACTTAGGATGCTACTTAATACACCTGTAGGTTTATGTTAGTGCACATTTATTGCATGAGGCATTGTTAGATTTATAAGAAAGCGATAATTAAAACATTAATTAATTTTGGCACTAGATACAAGTTTAAAAACTGAATAAATATTTTAAAAACACCTATTACTGCTTAAAAGAAAAAAAGTAACACAGCTGTTGAAGAACTAAAATAAAAATTATTGTGAGGATTCATAGTCGAGAAATTAATCGTATGTGGTCATTATATCAGAGAAATCAGTTATATAAGAATCGGGAATATTTTTAACTTCATACTTAAGTAAAAAATTCTTATGTAAATGAGAAACGTGAGTTCCAGACTGACAGTTCACCGGAAGAATTATCATGTACAATCAAATTGACTGCTTTACAATTCATAGAATTAAAGTTTTAATTTATTTATTACTTTTTTAACTTTTAACTCTTCATCAGTCGGTTACTTTTTCTTTTTAACTATATTTCTATTGAATAAAAACTCAAAAAATCACTTAACTTAAACTTACTAGGTGACATTCTCCAAATTCTGTACAGCGCTAAGAATTTCGGTGGTCAAAAATTCCTGATACGCGGCAGTGGTAACAACGATGCCTTTAGGAACTGTAAACTACAAAATATGCATGGTTCATTGCAAAATAAATTCATAGATTGTAAAACTGAATTGGGTTATATTTCTGAGTGAAATACTTACTGTCTTCGCATCTTTGCTTAATTTAGTGAGTTTGCCCAGTGACGATCCTTTCCCTCCTGATATCTCCTCAAAATGTGATACCTCATCTGTGAAGGGTACGGTCAAGGGTACAGCTGTAAAGGAAATGACTCCTCTATAAATATAGCACTTAATCAGAAATCTAGTTTCGAATTTTTTCGAATTTGAAGCTGATTAACATATTCGGAAAATTAGCCTTTTAGCAGTGCTCCTAAACATGTAAATCTATATGATTGGCTAGTGAGATTTTCTGTTGCTTCAAAGATCGACCTAATAATCTGTTTTAGCTCCAGAATATTGCAATAGAAAGGTTTGCCAAAGAATATTTTTTTACCCTGTTTCGGACTTTTACTTGTCAGTTGTTGCTATAACCTGTAATAGTTCCTTGCTGTCAATTGCTGACTCTCTGGTGAGCGGTTCAATGTCCGATAGTTAATTACGAAGTATGAAAATTTTTCGCTTCCAGCAAAACTGACAGCTATTTGTACATATGATAAACTCTTTTACTTATATGATACAGTCCACTGTTAATAGAGCAAATTTGCTCAAACGGAATAAGTTAAATATTTAAATTGGAGTTTACTATTAAGGGGGGTATTTTACTAAAAAAAAAAAAAAAAAACTTCATTTACAAGTATTTTTATTCAAAAAATGTAACTTATGTATAAGATACTATTAACACGTCTTTGAGATATACCTTTTTTTTTTTTTCTTCTTTTTTTTTTCCTTCTTTTTTTATTTTTAATATTGTGTTTGTTTTAAAAAAAATCCATAATAACTTATATTTTCCCATTTTTATATAGGTAAGTCAAGAAAACAACTTTTTTCAAAGTGAAAGAAGCTTTCTGCAATTCATAATAACATAAAGAAAATATTGTCTTCTCAGAATTTTGATGGGTGAATTAGAAAAAAAAAAGAAAAAAAAAAAATCATGTTATCTTTTACACTAAATCTTATATTTCAAAATCGAATTAAAAAAAAAAAAAAAACTCTATTCGACAAAATATTTAGAACTATATAAATTAAATGCTCCATAAATTTGAATAATGAATTGAGGATTAGAAATGGAAAACGACATAAGTCCAAAAAGAAAAATTTTCAGGAGAGCCGAAAAATGAAAAAAAATTCGCATCTGGTACTTAAGACTATGACTAAGTACACGATTGAATTCGAACTATTGTTACTGGAGTTCGCACTTTGGGCTTTCTCCACTTTGTTTAGATTTGTCTTCAGAAAATTTTTCCTTTTTAAAAAAAAAAAAAAAAAAAAAAAAATCGATTGCTTTGGTACTTAGGTCGTTTTCCATTTCTAGACCTCAATAGTTAATGGTTCTGCAGATATATCGATTTGAATTTTCAATATCTCAGTGCTCGAAATACGCATATTAAGCAGATGTTTTAATACGCCAACTTACACATTAGCGAAGTATAGATAACAGGTACTTTCGGAGCGTTCTAATCACCGGAAGAATAATATTAAAACATCATTTTATTCAGAAATGAATGAACTATTTAAATAGAAAAAATGTTTTTTTGGTTTTTGGCAAAATTTCGGTACTGTACCCCTTTAAAATGCTGAATTACTTGATTTCTCGAAATGATAATTATCCTAAAAGCCTTAATACAACTATTCCGTAAATATATATAAGTTTTAAAGAAAGTTACTTATTAATTGTTCACTTTCAGCTAACATTTTTAAAATAAAAGAAATAACTAATAAAAAGTTGAATTCAAATGAAAGAACAAATCGAACAAAAAATAAAAAAAAAATTAAAAAAAAATTGTCGTTGCTATACTATACAATTTTAAATCAGGCATACAACATACTTTATGGGTAGTTTAAAAAATATTACTTTTTACTTTCGAACATTTTATTATCAGTTTTAAACAAGATAAGATTATGCTTTATTTAGGTACCATGATTAACTGCCTGTAAACTATATTGTTTGCTAATGTAAAAGCGACAAAACTACTCCCAATTCAATCTTAAAATTGACTGCAATATCATTGGATAAGTATTCTGGTTAGGACATTGGCTTCCCTCTTGTAAAAGCGTGAATTTTATTCCTAGCGATTCTACACTTTAGAACATGCGGTCCACTCAGCCTTATATGAGTGATTGCCAAAATAAATTAGCAAATTTTAGCAAGCAAGATGGCTTAAACAAAATATTTACATTCATTCAATATTTACTGGAGACGTAAACCAAAATTAAAACAATAAATGAAAATAATTACTTAAATTATGCTGCAATCAAAAGCTATACATCATTCGCACAGTAAAATTTCAAGCAAAAATATTAAACGATTAATTCAGAATCCTTCAAACAAGGTAGAAAAACACTTTGTGAGAAAAATGAATTTGAAAATTGTTGTCCATAAAAAAACACCCATAGTATTGATTGATGTATGTAGGTATTGTTGCACAAAAATTGTGTGTATATAGTGTAAATAGTGACGTATTATTTTAAAACTCTATTATAATTTATTTTATCTTATTTTATTTATTAACTGCGATTATACAGGTTAGAAAAAGGTGGCAACACCTAAAGCAATCCAGAAATTTAGAGATGTTTCTTTTTCGACGAATTAGCTGGATATTTCGATAATGTGCTCCCATCGCCAAGTATAAATAAGACGGGAGATCGGGAAAGTTTTCAGATTGATTTCGGACTTCGATGAAAGCTGATCGCTTTGTTTACTGGAGAGAGCTTGTATAATCGCTGTATTTGAAGTTGTTTTCATTGAAGCTTGTGTTGAAGCTTGAGATTGATTATACTGTTGTCTTTGAAAGAATTTTGTGCTTGTGAAGAGTGAATAAATAGAAGTTTTCATCTTGAGAACTGTGCCATCATTGCCTCAGTGGAAAAATTCATAACAGTATGTTGTCGTGATTTTTTAAACAACAGTATAAGATTTTTTTACACATACAGCATTTTTTCTTACAATAAACAACATTAGTTTTGCTCTTATAATAAAAATAGATAACCCTACTCTCAATTTAGTCTTAAAATTGACAATTAATCAAATTAAACTTGACAAAAACGTGTTAAAATAATGAAAAATAAATTTTTTATTTGATGTCAGTTTTTTACAGTTATAAACTTTTTTTACCAAACGACAATGATCTTAATTCAAGAAGTTAGGTAAAACATAAAATCAAAATAAGTAAAAAAACTATTATTGTAATAATTTTTTTTTTTTTTTTGTAAATTTTGACAATCATTTGAAATTCAAAGAGACTTCAACATAACTTACGATTTGGAACTGTTGTAATTGTCTTTGTTTTCTTTGGTTTCTCTGGTTTCTTGACGACTTCACTATTAAAAGGGTTAGAATTGAGTATGAATACAACTTGTACAAGAAAAAAAAAAAAAGAAAAAAAAAAAAAAAAACTTATTTTAAACAAAAATTTTAATTTAAAAAAAATATGGCTACTTAATCTGAATAGATGCAAAGTATTGGAAAATATTTATTTTAAAATACTTAATATATTTTAATAATTTGAAAGTATATTTTGGTAAAAGATAGTTTTAATTCTATTTTTATTAAGTCAAAGATAAATTTGCTAAAGCTCATAAAATACCTATTATTCTAAATTACTTAACCTTAACAGTTTCAGAACTATTCTATATTAGATTTCAAAATTAAGTGTGTAATACTACGTTTATATAAAGTTAATAAAATTGTTGTTTAGGGTTTTTAGCAATCAATAAAGTACTTATTTTAAAACTGAATAAAGTACTTATTTTAAAATTAATAAAGTACTTATATTAAAATTGAATGAAGTACTTCTTGTAAAATTGAATAAGTGCAAAACTGTCTCACTTGAAACTTTTAATTAAACAGCAGAATTATTAAAATTCTACTTCAGTAAAATCGTATTTTGAATGCTCGTTACAAATCGTTTTTTGAAGAATTTAGTACTTAAAATTTTAGGAATCTTTTTTTTTATAGTCTATCAAAAGTTTCATTCTGAAAATTTTCGCATATAGTCTTGAAAGTTGACACATTATTTGCCTTTTAAAGGTAAGTTATGTTTTTATCTATATATATAATTCTCTTGCGCGCCGCCCAAATTCGGCTGTATTTATGTGAGCAGAATGGCAACGACTTTAAAAACCAATCACAAATCTTCTAAATGTGCTTAGTACACAAGTTTCCAAATTCAGCAATCCAGCCAATTACAATATATCTTTTGAAATTTGATTTCTGGCAGTAGCCATCAACTTGAATTCGCTGTATTTTGTTTTCTTATTACTGATTCAAATTATTGACTATTTAAACCGTATTGATTTAATATTTACGTTGATGCCGGAATAAATAGATGCAAGATGTGTACATTTCTTTTGGATTAAAATTCTATATAAACCAGGTATTTCCGAAAAATTGTCGGCTAAACTTCCAAGTCGGGTACGAATTCTGCGCCAAGAATTATGCCAATAAATGTCAGCCGACACTCTTTTTTTAATAACAAGTGAATTGCGCGGTTTTATGTAAACAATTCTTGGCGCAAAATCCGTACCGTACTTAAAGTTTTTATATGTGAACGTTTTCCGTATATATATAGCGATAAAAACTGAGCACGGAATTTCCATTAAGAATATTACGGTTTCTATGCTGAAAATTCACAGTAGATTGAATAAAAATTTCAGCATTCTGGATAAATCACAATTTTTCAATTTCATGGCACAATATCACTCTTCAAGGTTTTTATTGATTTTGCAACTGTGAAATAGCTTTCTGCTAGGGCATATTTTAAATGCCTCACTTTGAAGCGAACAAAGCGAGCCTGGTTCGCGAAGCGAACTAAAGGGAATTGCGTAGCAATCCCGGGGGTTGGCGAGCGTTAGCGAGCAGGGGGCGGAGCCCCCTAGTACATATTATAAAGTAAGCATTAAAATTTTCCCCAATGAAACTTATGCACAGCGTTATTAGGAGTAGGGTTGCAACACTTGTGACGCGATTGCGACCAATTACATAAGAACTTTCAAACCGAGTTTGAATTTTCACATGATAATTAACATACGTGTTTCATTTACTTCCGCGCAAAGGAATTGACTGTGACGCCATCACGCATAGCTTTCATACACCTTTAGAATCCAATTCTAATTTTAACTTTAAATTTTATTGCTAAAAAAGCAGTTAACTGTACCGTCACCATGCATAATCTCCATACTACGAATTTATGGAAATACAAAATAAGCAAAAATCGTCTCATTTTTAGAAGAGTGAGTCGGAAGTTAATTTTCGTCGGAACAATAAATAATCGGAAGCTGGTTCATTGTTCTGTAAAAATCTCGTTAAATAATTTATACATTAAAGTAAAATTTCTGTAAATAATTAGATATTGACAAGCTGAATCTAAAGAGACCAAAATCTCAATTTGAACATTTTGTCTCTTATCTGCTGCTTTGCAAAAGGCGGACCAATAGATCAAATATTGATCGGAATTAGAAAATGATAAGCCTATCAAGATCTTTGCCATTTGTCTACATATGAGGTCCTCGCTTATCTTAAGTTTATTTTGCATCTGAATTGTAAGAAATTACTCTGCTCACCCTGATATGAAGAGTCCATATCCCTTCTTGCCTCTCACTGTGAACTCGATGAAGCTTGCTTCCACAAATCCACTTAGTTCCTGATTTCTGCTCAGGACGATTGGATCACCGATCACTCTACCGCGTATTTCGTACTTCTCGCCTGAAATGGTAACGAACTTAGGGTTAAGATATTTGAAGGTAGAAGAAGAAATATAGAAATACATTTTTTTTTTTTTTCTAATAAATAAATATAAATATATAAATAAATATAAATATATAAATAAATATAAATATATAAATAAATATAAATATATAAATAAATATAAATATATAAATAAATATAAATATATAAATAAATATAAATATATAAATAAATATAAATATATAAATAAATATAAATATATAAATAAATATAAATATATAAATAAATATATAAATAAATATAAATATATAAATAAATATAAATATATAAATAAATATAAATATGTATAAATATATAAATAAATATATAAATAAATATATAAATAAATATATAAATATATAAAAATATAAAAATATAAGTATAAAAATATATAAATATAAATATAAAAATATAAAAATAAAAATAAAAATAAAAATAAATAAATAAATAAATAAATAAATAAATAAATAAATAAATAAATAAATAAATAAATAAATAAATAAATAAATAAATAAATTAAATAAAAAAAAAATCTTGTCATTCTTTATTGAGAAGTGTGGAATAAGCTAGTATAATTTCTTGAAACTAATTAATTATGTTCCTTTTCCACAAAACTACTCGATTGAATAAAATATTCCATTTGTTTTTATTTCTGAAGTTACCCATTTAAGACGACTTTGAAATGGATAAGCAGTCATTGTTTTGAACTTTTACCTTGTTTGTTTAGATCATTTAAGGTATTATTTAAAAAAATTCAGATTTTTTAGAAAATTATTTTTATGATTTAAAAAAAAAATACTAAGTTGAACCATAATAGCAATTTATTAGCAAAGAAAAAAAAAAAAAAAAAGGAAAAAAAAAAAAAAAAAAAAAAAAAAACTCAAATGCCGATTGATAAATTTTCTTGCCAACTGTCGTTAATGGATTAATAATGAGCTTAACAACAAGAAGAGTTTTTGGGAAGTCATTTGGGAATCATTTGGGTTGTATGAATGATAGGGATGTATATTCTGAACATATTAGTGTTTCTTACTAAGACTAATTAAAGAGGTGAGTGAATGTTGTTTATTAAATTCTCTTAATCAAAATGAAGGATATTAGAAATAAACTGCATTTTTGTGTGTACCGAAAAAAAATTTTTTTTTTTTTGTAGGTTATGCACACACAAAAGTGAGTAAATATAAGCGAAGGGCACTATTTTTCAAAATAATTTTCCAGCTTACCATTTCATTTGAATTGTGATATGTTAATTTAGGATTTATCATAGGAATTCATACACAAATAATTTCTTAAACTCTTAAGAAAAACAAAGAAAAAAAAATACTTTCATTTAGTCTCTTTGCAAATAAATTATATTTAATATAAATAGACGAAATTGTACTGACATAGATGCTTTGAGACTTTATAATTATGACTAATGTTTTGTGTTTCTATTTAGATTATGCATGACAAGTTGAACAATTTATTCCCTAACAGGGTGAGTTCAAAAAAATATTCCATATTTAGGAAGATTCTAGTGATAAAACGTGGTCAAATTAATGCATTTATGCCGTATTTTAATCTAATTAAACTCATAATTTTATATATAAAGGATATGATACTTGAATTTGTACACACAAAACTTGTAGTTTATTTTATGAAAGTAAATGGATACTCAGTTTTCAATAAATAAAAGACAGAGTAAGTAGACAGTTAACACATTATAAATGTGATTCTTTTGCGTTCAAATAGTTTCGACAAATATATTTGTTCAATATATTTGTTTAATTTAATAAGCAAATAGTTTTAATCAAACAAATTTAGTTTCAACGAAAATATACTACCAGATTTTTCATTAACATTATTAAAAATATTAAAAAGAACCGAAGTACCTGCAGTAAAAATACAGTTTACTAATTGTTCAGATCTGGAATCATCAGATTGGGTATCAATTTCCAATTCTTTCACAGCTTTTAATGAAGCGTCTGGCTGAACAATGAAACCATAAGGCAAGCTAAAACAATATGTATTTTCAAGTTACAAGATTACAAGTTAGATTTTCATTAAGGATACTATAAAATGGATTGGAAAAAGTCTAAAATTGTTGGTATAGAATAATGCTAAAATACTAATGAAAGGTAAAATCAAAATCAATGAATTACTTTTTGAACATAAATGGTGCTGACGCTTTTCCCACATGGAAAGTAAACCCATTCTAAAATAAATGAAACAAAAAAATTAATCACAATAAAGTTTTGGAGAATTTTTGAGTTGTAAATTTAAATCTGAAAAATATATTTACCCCTGGAGTGTTCCCTAAAATGTCCGAAAAACTTCTCATACCTTTGATACCAGTTTTTTCTAAAACAAATAATAATAATTAAAGTCTTTCCTCTGTCATACGTAAAACAACTGAAATCAGTTTCAGCTGGTAACTTACCAAGATTTCTCATTCTCTCTCCGAATAAGTACATTTCGTAATCGTCTGTATCATTGACACAAAAAGTTCCATCTATCACTCCAGACTGAGCATAGAAATTAGTTGCGCCAACAACCCTAAAAATAAAATATTAGAAGTTTTTAAGAAGGCGGAAGAAGAATTGCATTTATGTTTTTCTAATAAATGAAAAATGTTTTTTATTCTTAATTTGGAACTGGAATAAGCAAATTTAATTTATTAAAAATAATAAATTATGTTCATTTTCCACAAAGCTACAAGATTGATTAAAATATTCTGCTTATTTTTATTTCTGAATTAATAATAAGCTTAATAACAAGAAAAGTTACTGGAAAGGGGAAAAAATTATTGTTTATAAAATGCTGCTACTCAAAAATAAGTGATTTCAGAGATAAACTGAAAGATAACGGATAGAAATTTGTCACTTCAACAGCTCTTATAAAAAATATTTGAACAGAAACGAACCATTTACTTTTCTGAAATGGGTTGTATATTCTGAACATATTAGTGTTTGTTACTAAGAATAATTAAAGAAGAAAGTGTGCATGAATAGTGTTTGTTAAATTTTCTCCATCAAAATGACGGATATTAGAGATAAACTGCATATATAACAGAATTCACCCATAAATTCAGAAGAATGATGAAGTTTGTCATGTTTTCCGAAATCCTTATATACAGAAGAATTGAGTAACAATATATATCAGTTTGAAGATCTCTATAAGATTACAACGGGAAGTCAAAGGGGAAGCCGAAATTTTTCGTGTCAACCATCTAAAAACTTTTTCATCTAATAAATGCAGATTTAAACTACTAGTTAAAAGTGTATTTAATATTATTGCAACATTTACATTGCAAGGCTTATATTCAGTGCAATAGTTTAACATAATGTACATTAGGAAAAAGAAGTATCTGTATTTACCAGTACCTTATTATTTAAAGAAATTTGTTACTGATTTTTTATTTAAGTTTTCAATAAAAAATTCTTTTGAAAATGTGTCTATCTCTTCTAAATTATTTAAGGTATGTGTGGAATTGTCCTGCTGTATTAGGAAATGTTGCAAAGCTTCACCTAAAAAAAAGTAGTTTAAAGAGAAAATTGTTTTTAGTCTTAAGCGGGATTTCATTGTATGATATTTAGCGTTAAATGAATAAATTAACGTTAAGTTTAGGCTACATCGTACGGCGAACTACTTTTACTTCGCGTTAAGCAATTTCATGTTAACTAGGTATGACTGTACTACGAAAACATAATATTAATTTGGAAGCTGCAATTACAAGTAGTTTTGGACAGGAAGAGAGCTTCCAAAGTAACTTTTTGCAAATCGGATTGGAAGACAGATATTAGGTGCCAAGTATTTCCGTGTTTGTCATCAAACTAACCAATCTGTGGACAAACATGAAAATACTTGGTTTTTGTTGTGTATTCGAATATAATTCAATTTCAAATGGGTAGGATTTCAAGGGTCTCCCGGAGAGTCCCCCCCCCCCTCTCCCCGGGGGACTTGAGGATCAATCAGTCATTTAATGTCACAAAAAGTTTTACCATTTAGTATCTGTACCTGTTTGGATCCAAGTTTCGAATTGATTCATTTAAAAACCCAAAGCATTTTTGGTAATGCCGTATTATCCCAAAAACGGTTGGGGTGGGAGCGGGGGGGGGGGGGGGGGGGGTTAAAGACAGGGGAGTTGCTCACTTACGGTCTGCGCATTTACGGGCAAAGGGGGAGATTTAAGATAAACTACAGTTAGCTGCGGGACCAGCAGGGGACGATAACAAAATATCTTACGTACTTTTAGACAATTTTTTACAAAAACTTCCGAAATTTATCAAATTACCAAATTGTGGTTATATGGTACATATTAAAACTTCTGTGATCTCACTTAACGAGGTTTAGAGAAATTCAGTAAATACATATTTTTATCACGAATTTTAATATTATTATCGTAGAAACTTTGTACGTTCTCGCCAATTGGGGACGTAAAAAGGTGCGCAACAAGGGATATAAAGACAAGTAACTGTGTAGAGATAATATATAATATTTACATAACCTCTTAAATTATTAAAAAGTCCAATTAAACATTATATTTAGAAATAAATTACATTACATTGACATACTTCAACCACCACACTTTTGCATGGAAGATATTAAACTTTTATGTACTTCGCACATGTTTTTAAGAAATATATTAAAAAAAATTGTAGTTTTCGTGAACTTTTGAAATTTGTTTGTAAAAACTAATATAAAATATAAGTTTAATACTTTTACTATTTAAATAATATTCAAGTAAAGAATATTTAAGTATATATTTCTTCATAATATGTGTCTGTTTATGTAAAATATGTTATAAATACGCCTAAAAAGTTTCAAAGTAAAATACTTGATATCTTTAAGAAAATAATCCATTTGCAAGAAAAATCGGCTTTTTGTGATAATGGCGGTTTTATTATACAGAGTTGATGTAATTTTCCAAAAATATTTATTGAGTGCATGGTTAACAGAACCATTCTATTATGTGTCATACAATTTTTCATAATATCATATAGAATATTTTATCAACCGCATGCTTCATTATTAAATGCCATTAATCAGTATTTTTTACCATACAATTTTAATCAGAATGTTTTGTCGTATTATTAATTATAAAATAAAAATACTGTTTGAATTGATTGAAAATATCTGAACGTCAATTCATACAATATGCTTATTAGCTACATATTTTTAAATTAATACTTAATACCTTTACACATTTATGATATATATACTATAGAAAATATTGCCTTTGCAAACTCAGTGTCATTTTTTAAATCCAATTTCCAAAATAAAATCCAATTTACAAAGTTAAAATGCTCCAAGTACAATTTATTTGTTCCCTATAAAGAGTAGTAGAGACAAGAGTTCTGAAATAGGCGTTGAATCAATTATAAAATTTAGAACCAAACAATGCAATACGTAGACATAGTTATTGATAAAACTTCTGTGATAATCAGTCTTTAAAATTTGAATTTGAGTAATTTGTCGGAGTGGGGATAATTTTTGTCTTTTTAGGGCGTTTTAAAAAACATTTAATTTTTTAAAAAGCATTTCTTCATTATTAATATGCAGTGAAAAACCTTACATTCAAATTCTTTAACTTAGAAATTAATTCAGTATTCTACTAGAAAGAAATATGATGAATGAATAGTTCAAGTTATTCGTCACTTAATAGGAGTTATCGAGAATTTGATATCAATTTACTGTTGAATTCTTCTAATATCCATTGTATTTATCCAAATCCTAAACAATTAAGTTTTCTCAGCCCGCATTTCTAAATTTGAAGTAGCTAAACAGCTATCAAACATTTGATTAAAAAAATGTATCTTATCTGAAACCAGTTTTAGTTGTAATTAAGGGGATTATTTATATCCTAAAATTTCAAATACAATGATACTGCTTTGTTTTTCTGACTTAATGTTTTATAACCAAATCACTATAGTTAATAAATTATAATGCACTTGCTTAAATATTTTATTTTTGTTCTTGGACTGGTGTATTTGAAATAGTTGTGAACATTCCAAATGGATGGATTTGTAGATAACATGGCGTAGCAGGATTTACGTTATGTCCAAATATTACTTTCTCAGTCATTAAAAGTCGGTAAATAGTTTTAACTTGTACTAGGCATATTTCCCACAGTAAAATTTTTCACAATTTTAGTAATTTTAATCTAATAAAAGATGCTGAATTAGTGCAAAATAGGATTGAATGTGTCATGATATTTGCACTTTTCCTTACAATATTAATAGGCATAGATAAAACATTTTTATGGTTAAACGGCGTGTTAAATAATTTAAAGAACACATTCTTACTGTGAAATTTCCCCACCTCCTTAATATCAGTTTTTTCGAAAATATTTCTTAGTTTCTGATAAAATAAAAACCTTTAAATATTTCTGAATAATTCATTAGTTTTACAATTAAATATTAACTTTAAGACATACTGTTCTTAAAAATTGCAGCTAGAATACAAAATGGCTCGTGAACTTTTTGTGATATTTATGTTTTATTACCAGTTATGATTCTGTTTAATTTTCGAATCAAAATGTCTAATTCATTAGAAAAATAATAACCAACTCAGACGATTTCATGTGATCACCCAATACACCCCACCCATACCCATTCTCCTTTAAGAACGGCTGATCACAACGCTTCGCGCAATTTTTCTTGGCCCCAGAACACTGAACACCTGCTACTGGCCATAAAAACTCAGTGATGCCCGTACTGACCGGAACTGTTCTCGACCGGATCGGGGGTACATTCAAAGACAGAAAGCTCGAGAAATGAATTATCTTTGTCCTTTGAAACGGATCGCAGCTGAGGCATTCCACATGAAGGGATTGACATGAGTCCGAACCGAACTGGACTTCCGATGAGAACAGACGGTTTGAACGTTTTGCCGGTAACAAAAAGTTAATCAATGATTGTTGAGGTAATGCTTAAGTATCACATTTTTAATGTTGGAAAGTGATTGTTGAATATTCAGCAAATTTCAGTCACTGAACTTTTTAACATTTTTTTCATATCAACTTATTTTTTTTTATAACTTTAAACTTAACATTAAACGTTACTGTATTTAACTGTAAGTTCATTTTTGAATGTCCTTTTTTAGCAGTACTTACTTATTCATAGGTGGTACATGTGAGTGTTCCCATTCTGTTTCCGCTAAAGCATTGGCGAATCCTGTTGGATTTGAATCCAAAGTAAGGTCATAAACATCAGAAGAAGCTTTCCACCTGCAATCAGAGAGAAAGGTTTTACTCTAAACACATATAAAAAAAATGCAGCAAGAGACATGTTCAGACATATAAATGTATAAAAACAGTTTCAGTTATGTTGAAAAACAGTTTCAAATTGTTTATTTTATGATCATTTATCATGACCATTGACAAGTAAGTAGTCAGTCCTGATGCATTTTATAGAAATTGATGCAATTGAGTCTGATGCATTTTCTTTTAATATAATTAATAATTACTTACCACAAAACAGAAATTAGAAGACAAACAAAAGAATTCGAGCATTACTAAAAAGAAATATTTGTTACTTACAGAAAAACAAATTTAACAAACACTGTTTCTCCTGAAGTATTATCACCTGGCATTTCTCTAAAATAAAATATATGTAATTAGGAGATATTTAAACACTTAACTGACTAATATAACATTTAAACAATTGAACCAATTTTTTTTGCAAAACAGTAAGAAAAAAAAATGTTGGATGAGATTCTGGACTCAAAATTTGTAAATTTTCAATATATATATTTTTTGTTCTTTTAAAAATGAATATTAATCGTATGGATTATATGATACCAAGATTTTATCACTACCTTTACCAAAAATACAGTTAGTGAGTCTTCAAAAAAAAACTATTAAATTTTGAAACCTTATGCGAAATTTTTGGGTGAAATACTTTTTAACTTTGAATCCATATCACGCTATATAGTTGGCTATAAATGCTCAAATTATTGCAATTTTTTTTATTACTTTCTAGTAATTTATCTTCATGAACTATTAATTATATGTATATCCATTAACAATATTCTAAAAGTTTTTAAAATTTTAAGCACCATTTTATCAAGTATGTTAAATGTTTTACCAATAACTCTTATTAGAAGGAAAAAAAAAAAAAAAAAAAAAAAAAAACCTTGACTATGTTCTTTAAATATTACTGTCACACCATTTTAACACTAAAGAACGAAATTTTGTGCTTTATTGGACACAGTTTTTGGATCATATTCTAAAATATATTTTAATATAAAAGTAGTTAATTATAAAAGTATTAGTTTTTAGTGAGTAATAATTGTAATTTGAAGTTCTAATGCACATCTTCAAATTTTGTCTTCGAAACTACACTTAATAAATTAAGAGATTTTAAAATTTTGGTTATCAAACCCACTGATGCTTACTTGAGCATTCCGCAGTAGAATATTCTCCATCTCCTCATCGGGGCCAGGTAGTGCATCTGCAGTTTCCCGCTCGAAAAATTATGACATTTTCCCTTAAAAGGCTGCTGATGTCCCGCGCTCTCTGTCAAGTGATACGTTTTGCCGTTAGCCAGCTTCACATAGATCCACGCATCAGACACTTGGTTCGCACCACGAGCAACCCGCACCAGAACACACTCGGACTTGGAGTTCACCCCATAGAACAACACCTCATCCGCGGCCTGTGAAGTGAAGCCGAAAACTTTAATGTTATTTCAAAATAAAATACAACTGCATTTTTAGTGTACAGTTTTTTTTTTTTTTTTTACAAAATTTCAAAAGAAACAATTTTAATGGTAAATAAAGCTTACTTCATTACGAAAAGTTTGATGTCTTACAAAAAAAAAAAAAAAAAAAAAAAAAAAAAAAGCTTTAATCATTAAATTCATATATACGCTTAATAAATCCAAAAACTTTCATTGAGTATTGCAGTGTTCAAATATGCAATCTTTTCCCTTGTTATATTAATTTATCAAATGTAAACGGATATATTTTGAGTGCGCCTTATACAAAATGATTTAGCTATTAAATACACAAATACTCTACACCTACCCAAATGAAAATTATGGCAATTCAGAAACGCTCTTTGAGTATTGCAGTGCTCAAATTTGCAATCTGATCCCTTGTTATATTAATTTATTATCAAATATAAATAGATATTTTGTGTTTGTTTTATAAAAACAAGAAAAATGTACACCTTAAATATACAAACATTCAAAACAAATAAAACTGGTGGCTTTCCAGAAAAGCTTATTGAATATTATAGTGCTCAAATCAGTAATTTAATTCCTTTTTATATACATAAACGAATATATACAAATATAAACGAATATATTTTGAGTTTTCCTTTTAAACAAAAACAGTATTTTTTTATTTTTTTTCTATGCGTTCTTTAATAATGTAAATATCTTTTACACATCATATTTCTTGCTTTCATGACAAAACCTTATATTTCTGATAACATTAGTTTATTGAAAAGTCAATTTTACGTTACCACAAACGTACAATCTTAAAAATAACCTACTAACTCTGCACTTTATGGTAGTTGGTATAAAATAAAGTTGTCAAAATACAGTTCTCAAAAGGGAGATTTTCAAGATGCTCATCCAGTAATTGATATTAAAATACATCAATTATTTACAAATTATAATTTTTAAGAAAAGAAAGTGCAGTTACTACGTCTATGTTAAACATGGTAAATTTTCATTTTTTTTTCTTTTAGAGAAAATTCAGAATATATATATATATATATATATATGAAAAAAATACGACATAATTTGCTAGTTGACTTACCTCCTGTAAATGTGATTCTGGGAAAGGTGATTCCAACTCTTCTTCCAAGTCTGGTACAACGAAACCTGACTTGACAGGATCTCCGATAGCATTGATATCGTATAAATAGAATCTTCTCTTATGAAGAAAATTATAGATACGTATAGAAGAGTAGGCAATCATCCATTTTACACAATAAATGAAATCTAAAAGATAACACAACATAACATTACCACTAACACTCAAACATCAAAACTTAAGTTTAAAGAATAAACAACATATTACATTTGACTCTCTTGATATAAGAAACATTTGCTAAAACTTTCCGAATCATTATTAAATATTAACTACAAAATTTAAGTCTTTCAATATAAATTATTTCACTTCTTTAATTTTCATATAATTTTGTGTTATTAATTTTAATTAATCACTGAAAATTATTGACTTGAGTTTCGACTGAGATCAAGCACTATACCTGTACGGCTAACAAATGATGCGAAGAGCGGTCACTGTTTATAAGAAGTCTGATCATTCCTTGGCGAATGTTGTGCAATCAACCAGATGAAGTTGCGTATCGTTGTGTAATTTTCTCATCGCTTAGATCACAAATGGTATAAGTTCAAAAGGGAATTGGGTCATTCCATGTCAAATCAACACAAAAAAGTGATATTTTCAACCCGACCCCTTCAGAATTTAATAAAATTTTGCTCACTTGTTGGGTTTATATAGAAAAGAAAAAAATGGCCAATATTAGGTTTGAATATCGTTTGGTTTCTGAAATGCGGAGCTTCAAAAATGGGCCAAAAGGTCAAAATTTCGCATTTCTTGCTTTATATATCTGGTTATAATTTTGTCCTTAATTATCATAAAATATTGATTTTGATGTCAAAAAAAAAGATAAAGATTTGATCTTTCTAATGATGTGTTATTTATGGATATTTTTTTAAATTTTCATTTTAAGGTCAAACAATTTGACTTTTGATCTTGAATATCTCAAAAAAGGGTATTTTTATTTTTTTCAAAAAAATATATGTTATTCTTACATTAATTCTCTACACAAATACTGTAGTTTCATAATGGGACCGCAATGGGATGCCAAAATATAAATTCAAATGTGAATTCTTGTCCTTAATTTCATGCAATAATCGTCTTTGAGTGCGAACTGAAGAATCTCATATTCGCATATCCTAATGCAGTCGAATATACAGGTAATCGAGTGTAAATTGACTAGTTTTCAAATGGAAGGAAATGGTGAAGATTTTCATCTTGGTTCTTTAATTCAGTGGCGTAGCCAGGGGAAAGTATATGGGAATATATCCCCTCCCGAAGTTTTCTGTTAGATATTAGAACGCAAAAATCAAAGGATTGTTTTTTAAATGGTAAATTTATTTCAAATGTTTTTAAATTTCTAAACATATGTAGAAAAAAATACCTGTTATATGAATTACTAATCATACTCTGCATTACCAACTAAAAGGATTATAACGATTTGTTGACGTATAATTTCATATCCCCTTCCTAAAAATATCTAGGTATGCCCTTGCTTTTATTTATATTTCTACTTCAACAAGCCGTTAAATGCAGAAACAGATGACTCAATATTATTTTTGGATGCATAAAAAAAACAAGACATTGTGTTCCAAATATCTGTAAAATCGGTCTGTGTTTTGGCAGGAGCAAGCGGAACACATACCGTCTGTGTTTGTCATATCCATGAAAATATGAAACTAATGCTAATTGGATCTCATTTGAAGGAATTAAGTAAAAATATTGAAACTCCATTAGATTTCTATAAAACCTGTATATCAAAAATTGTTGGTAATCCTCCCCAAACAATATGTTACTTGGAAAAGTGCAGCAATTTCCCAAAGTTCGAAGAATTTAGGAGGTGCATTGAAGACCTTTTTGATGAAAATGGGATTACAAGAATTACGTACAAGCAGTGGATTAATGTTGACAGATCTATCCTTGAAACTTTGTCGAGCCCTTGTGATGACTTTATTGATTCGTTTCTGGATAAACATATCAAACTTATACGGCATTCATTCATTGCTAAGGAACAATCGTCTTTTTTTTAGTGCTTGTAAACAAAATCTGAAATCAGGTGAATATGTAGTTGTTTGTGATTTTTCTGAAAATTAATCCTTTATTCTTCAAGATGCAATTCAAGGATTCCACTGGAATAATTCGCAAGCGACTATACATCCATTTGTGGTTTATTATAGAAGACACTGACCAAGTCGTAGACAATTTTAATTTCGTAGTAGTTTCTGACTGTCTTCACCATGACGCAACAGCAGTTCACTTATTCCAAAGGTTTGATCGAATTCATCGGAAAAAAATTTAGTTTGAAACCTAATAAACTTTTGTACTAATCTAATAGTGCAGCTTCTCACTACAAAAAAAAAAAAAAAAAAAAAAAAAAAAAAAAAAAAAATAAATTATAAACTTGTGTTTCCATAAAAAAGATTTTGGAATTCAAGCAGAATGGAATTTTTTTACCATTGCCCATGGTAAAGGAGTTTCAGATGGCATTGGAGGTACCATAAAAAGGCTAGCCACTCGTGCCAGTTTGCAGCGCCCATTTAAAGATAAGATAATTACTTCTCGACAGTTATTTGAATGGGCAACTGCCGATATTGAAGGAATGCAGTTTGCATATGTAACTTCCTTTCAGTATGAAACAGAAAAAATCTTGCTTCAGAAACGATTCTTAACCACCCGAACTATTCCAGATACTCAAAAATTTCATGCATTCAAACCCAATTCTATCAACCAACTTCTGTGCAAAATGTATTCTAATTTTATGGTCGGGGGAAAAAAAAAATCAAACAAAAAAATAAATTATAAAATTAATAGTTACATATGCAATGAATCAAGTGAAAAAGAGTCACAATAATTAATAGAATTTACATATGTAAGGAAGTTACTTATGCATCTGATAAATTAGTTTCAACAATAGTTTAAAGGTAATGTATCGATAGAAAAATTGTAAGTATTTCTGTTTTCTAATTTCGAAATATGATATTTTCTTAATAATTTGTATGAACAAATGTTTCTGATTTTATGCAACATTCCTTTTAAATAATTATCTCAAAAGCTCATTATTACCAATTATATTTGTCATGTTTTTTAATTTTACAGCAAACGATGTTTGGATACTTAATGCAATGCCGAAACATTTAATTTTTTCGATGTATAAGTAAACAATTAGTTTTTGCTCTTAAAGTTAAAAAGTTATAACAAATCAAGCATAAATAATTATAATTTTTAGCTAATAATTAAGGCTAAAGTTTTATTTGCATTACATGTATATAAAGAGATTTTAAAAGAAAAACTATTTACATATAAACAGTTTTTCTAGGATAAGAGTGGGACTACAGTTACGATTGAAATTTATAACTTGGCATCCCATTGCGTTCCCAAAATGTGACTAATATATTTGTGTAGAGAGTTAATGTAAGAATAATATATATTTTTTTGAAAAAAATAAAAATACCTTATTTTGAGATATTCAAGGTCAATGTCAAATTGTTTGACCTTAAAATGAAAATTTAATAAAATACACGTAAATAATACATCATTAGAAAGATCAAATCTTTTTCTTTCTTTTGGCACCAAAATTAATATTTTATGATAACTAGGAAAAAAATTATATCCAAATATGTAAAGCAAGAAATACGAAATTTTGCACTTTTTGTCCATTTTTGAAACTCTATATTTTGGAAACCAAACGAGATTCAAACCTAATATTTGGCATTTTTTCTTTTCTCTATAAATCTAATAAGTGAACCAAATTTTATGAAATTCTAAAGGGGTCGGGTTGGGAGCCGTGTTGATTTGACATGGAATGACCCAATTATTTTAATTATCTTTTTGGTTACATTTTGAAATCGGTAGAAATCGGTAATTACACAAAAGTATGTTTCAATCAATACTTTCTTTGGCAAAACAGTTAGAAGATTTCCTTTATAAGAATCAGTACTTCTACGTTATGGAATAATGAAGTTGAAACATTTCAGTTTTGTGTATTAGACAATTCGTATTTTCGTATGGGCGATTCGTATTTATTTTATTTCTTTACTAGCTAAATACCCGTGCTTCGGTAGGAAATTTTACCATGTGTAATATTTTAGCTTGTTGTGAGACCCCGCTTTGCGAAAATCCGTCATTGGTGTATAGGTTAAAAGTTTTGGCGCTTCTCTCGCAGGAAGACTCATCGCTACTCAAAATCGAGCTCTCTTCGATCGCTGAAAAGTTCATTGACACATAAGCACAGGCTTACTTCACTCGTTGAAAGGTTCATTGCTATGCAAGCATGAGTTCGCTTTGCTCTCTGAAAGGTTCAGCATTTCTGCGTAAGCGTAAGCTCCCTTCAATCACTAAAAAATAATTGCTATGTAAAACAGTGGCGCGGAGTGACTTTTCGTAGTGGTCATCGGTAAATCTTTTCCTCCCCCCCTCCTCCTATTGCCCTGTTCTCAATCGTTACTACATGCATTTGCATACAATAGTGATAGACAAATGTTCTCAAATTTTACATGTATTAAGGATGTGGCACAAAACTTCTTGTTAAACTAAAACACATTTTTCGAAATAAGCCCGGCTGACATTTTAAATTTCATTCACTTCAATATTTTGCATTTCCCGCTTTTTACTAGTACTCTTCCTTTTACTGATAACTAGCCAACTTGGTTGTATAATTTCGCCACAAATGACTGAAATTAGTGCTTATTTCTGTAGCTAAATGTAAGTAATTTTCAGTAGGATGTTATGAATAAAAATAAAGACATTTAAGTGAAAATAATGATACAAAAGATTAATGGCATAAAAAAAAATGAATTTATCAAACTAAAACTTATAATAATAAAATACCCATAGTAAAACACTGTAAATTAAATATTATAATTTATAAAAATTGTACGAGCATTTTTATTTATAATATTTTATATTTGGAGAGTGATTTAAAAAACAATAAGTAAATAGTTAAAATAACCAATCAATATTTTGACACATATACATTGGGTCTGCCAATCCGACCACTATATTTCCCTATTGTAAAGTTTGAAATTAAACACTTATTTATAAATATACTCAAGTCTTCGGGTCTTTGTTGCAAACTTTTCTATAACTTGGTTATAAAAATTGCCACTTTTTCGAAGTGTCATCAACATATCTTTTTCAATCGACAAAAGAGAAAGGTTGCTCAAACGATCTTGATTTTGAGTAGAGCGAGTTTTTAGTGATTCTGTCCCATTGGGAATCGGAGAAAATTACGATAAAAACCACGAACATAAAGAAACAAATATTAATTGATTAGTTTTTTTATGTATTAAATAATTATTTATAAAGAAGAAAAATAATCACTGTTTGTTAAAATCTATAAAATAGTAATACATTTTGATAAATTAAATTCTGATACATAATGAAAGATAATTATAATGAATAATAAAACATAATTACAATAAATAATGAAAACTTGAACAATAATAATGTTTTTATTGTAATTTATTACAAGTCCTTACCCCCTCCCCCATCTTCGTTTATGATCAATACATACTAAATGCATTTACATACAATCATGATAAACAAATATACCCAAATTTAGTTGCCGTTCACGAGGGGATATGTAACCCTTCCTTTTCAGCTTCTCAAAATAAAAGTTTAAAACGTAACGACAAATTTTAATCCAGACCCAATTCATTCGATTGGAGAGTACACACAAGTACATAAAAACTTAAATGCAAACATTCAAACAAAGGTGCCCATGAGAAGAATTTATAAAATTAAAAAAAAAAAAGTATTAATTATATTCTCCCCGTCAAGTTCAAAATCAAATTTGATGAATCAAAGTAAATTTAAACTAATTTGAAAGGTTCTCTGGCAAGAGACATAATAAACGTTCTAAAAAAGGCGCCAAACCGATGCCCCGGTAATTCTAAATAACAGTTTCAGATTTCTAATATTTTTAATTATTAAAATACTTTCATCCGTATATTACCCAATCATATGTCACTTATTAGTCATCTAAATTGTATATGAAAGAAATAAATTACAATGGAAGTAATACCTAATATTAAAAACAAAAATAAAAAACCACTTTAAAATCTTTTATCGCCGATTTGGAGATATTACGCCAAATATCAGAAATACACCTACAAGAACTATCGAAACCCTAAACGTATTGGGTATAATCTCCGATGACCTGAGAGCCCTGTCTACGAATCAGATTCGCTGATTGAGGCCTTCACAAACAGATTGAAACTATAGAAAAGACGGATTCGGAAAGGATGGCTGAATCTCATATAGAGGGCAGCACGAACGAAATTTCCTTTAATGGATTTTTTATCACTTTCTTGTGTAACTTATTAGGAAACAGTTATAAAAATATTTTTTTAAAGAAATACTTCCCAGAATAATTAAGAATATTGTTATTAAATTGAAGAAACCCTCCAAAAAAAAAATTACATTAAAATTTTTTTTTTGCGTGAATTGTTAATTTTTTACATGAGATTTATGATTATTATTAATTCTTCGTTAATTCAATAATACAACACCCCTTTAAGAATATTTTAACACGTGTTTGTGAAAAGCGAAATTGGAAGGCCAAAACTGCTTTTGTTGAAACTTTCAGACTCTAGGCCTATTAGAAGTCACTTTTTGTGAAGTAAAAATATTAATTAAAAAAATTAATTACAAAACAAATTAAAATTGTAAAATTTTTTTTGTCAAAAGTCCAACTAGAAGGCCAAAACTACCTTCAACTTGCGATAACTCGAAGTCTCATAAGTCGAATATTCGTTTATCTCGAAGTTTTCATTAGGTCCCAAGAACATGCCTTGAATAGAAAATAACTACCGAGTGACTCTCTATAACTTGAAGAATTTGGCCAATTCATTGAACTTCCGAGTTATCGCGAGTTGACTGTACTTATGTTGAAAATTTCAGATCTGTAGCCCAATTAGAAATCGTTTTGTAAAATATTTGTTAAGTAATTAAAAAACCAAATCAAATTTGTAATTCTGTTTTTCAAAAGTCCAATTAGAAGGCAGACATTTACTTATGTTGAAAATTTCAGAGCTGTAGCCCTATTAGAAATCGTTTTATAAAATATTTGTTAATTAATTAAAAAAGAACTAATAAAATTTTTTAACATTCTGTTTGTCATAGGTACAATTGGAAGGCCAAAACTACTTATGTTGAAAATTTCAGAGCTCTACTCCAATCTTAAGTAGCTTTCTATAGATACACAGACAGACAGATACACAGACATGCAGCTTGTTTTATCATCATAAATTTTTATTTTCTTATTAAAAAAATAAATATTTATTTTTATTTGTTTATATTTATTTTTAATATTTTATTTATTTATTTTTAATATTTTTATTTATTTATTTTTAATATTTGTATTTATTTATTTTTAATATTTTTTATTTATTTATTTTAATATTTGTATTTGTTTATTTTTAAAATATTTCTTTATTTATTTTTCATATTTTTATTTAATTTTTTCTGGATCTATGTATACTGCAAGAATTCTTAAACATTAAATTTTGTAAAAGAATTACCTCATGAAACTACAAATCCTTTCCATACAATGCTGACTATTGTGAGAAATTGCAACTGATTAAAGCGATTTTGAGCTCAGAATGAGTTTTCATAGTGTTTAATTTCAGATCGAGTTTGCATGGTGTTTAATTTCGATTGAATGAGATAAGAGGGTTATTTTGTCCTCCGAGGCTGCAATAATAGCATGAGTAAAAGCGGTCTTTTAGTGATAGCCCTCAAAACTTGATCGAACTCATTGTCATCGGCAACGAATATATCTTCCATGTTTCAGCTCGATTGGTTGAAGGCAAGTGGGTTATTTAGCTCTCCGCAGATTTTCCCACCTCAAATCCACACACGTCCACAGAAAATCGAAGTTAATATAAAAGATTAAAAAAAAAAAAAATTATCTCACCTGAACCACCAAAAAAATTTAAAAGATCACCATATCCAATCATGATTTTACCTAATTCCGATCGACATTAAAGTAACGGGTAACCTTTCAAAAAACAGCACTAACTGTTTGATTGCAAGTCCAACAATATCCTTTTCAAGGTTAGTATGCTTCCTTATCCTGATGCCATCTCGGATGTGATGGCGTATTCGGATGCAACTCATTCCGAGAAACCCTTTAGTTGTGGTGATAAAATGTATCATTGTCATTAATATAAACAGATCACTTACTGGACGATGAAAAAGTCTCTAGAAATACCATTGTCACAGAATTCTTCATCCTGATGAGAACGCACACCGACGCATAATTATTGAATCTAATTTTTGATTAACTCCAAACAGAGTGTGATTTATCATTAAAATTAAAACAAAGTTTTTTTTTTAATATATATATATTTTTCAAAAAAATACCTGATTTATTCAATTGGAATTTTTTTTTATCTTAATACTCGGGTAGCATAGCAATATCGGAATGTTAAGGAAGATTGGTCAAACCGAAGCTCGAGTAGCTTTCCAAAAGTCACGATTTTTTGAAAATAATCTTGTAAAAAGCATCCCAAAACATATTTTTTTTTATCCCTCCGTCTTTCCTTATAAAAATTTATTTAAATTTTAAAACTCTGCATTTTAAAACTTCCAGTATATTTTATCCAGCACTTTGCTGGGCGAGATTCGTCACAACGGATCTTGGTCAATCTTTTCTGGTTATTGTTTGTAAGCTTCTCCGGTTATTGTTCTAATTATTTGTAATGAGGTTGTTTTACCGGTGACAAACGGGTGTAACAACCTCATTACAAATAATTGTTAAAAATATTTTTTTAAAAATAGGACAACACTACTTTTGCAATACCAAACAAAATTGTGAAATGTCACTTATGACAATTCTTTTTTCTGAGATGAAACCTCAAATAAAACGAGTTGACACCCCGCACACGACCATGGAAAGGGGGAAAATAAATAATTTTTGTGCAGTTGTTGAAAAATCATTTCTACTACTCCCTCTCTTCCGGCAATGGTTCCGGAAACGCTTCGATTCCTCTCTGTACCGATTTTCTACCAGGTTATATCGAAAAATTTGATGGAAAAGCTGCCCAAAAGCCAAAAAATAAAAACTTCAAAACCAATACAATTTACAGTTGCCCTTAAAAAAATATCGGTCGCGTAAATTCAGTGTAATTTTATTAAAGTTTTTTACATATAAACATACTTTTCTTTCTTTATACTAGTATATACCAAAAGAATGAAGATCTTGAATTTTGACAAATTCCCCTTATTTTATTTATTTAAGTGTTTTTTAATGTTAATAGGAAAGACTGTTAGTTTAATATTCTTTTTCATTATTGTTCGGAAAGTTAACTATTTGAATATCAAACATAAATTCATTTTCAACAGGCTTTAAAATAGGATCACTCTACAATATTTTTAATTTTTAATTTTTTAAAATTTAATAATAATTAAATAAAAAATTAAATTTTTTTTTTTTAATAAAATAATAATTTTATTAAATTTTTTTTTAATAAAATAAATTTTTTAATTTTTTTTCTTTCTTTTTCATTTTCTTCCCAGCTATCAGAGATTTTTCTTGATTTTCGTTTTAGATGAGATTTTTTTTTTATCAGAAAGTATTATATAGTTGAATCAACTTATTAAAACCTTCTAAAATCTTTTACACAACGATAATGAAATCGCAACTCTTACTAGGGAAACGGGTACTTTAGTAGAGGATTTACTTGAGGTGGAAATGTATCCTTTTAAGAAACAAGAACATTGTTTACTTGTTATAAAATTTGCTTCTAAGATTTATTTTTAAAAAAATTGAGCACTATGTTATGATGATAGTTTGAAACAAAGACTAATAGGCGTAAAAAAACTATATGAAGTAACAATGATTTAACACAAACAATGTTCTAATAAGGCAGTCCTTTATTTATGAGAGTCTTCATTCTATGTAATTACTAGCATGATGTGTGTTGTATATTTGACTACTAGGCAAGTTAGCAGTCGTACTTTTTAGGTCCTAACCTCCACGTAAGCCGGAAGTTAAGACGTATCTTACGCGGAATTCTTTCCTGTTAGTTAAGCAAGGTACTCAATATTTATGTGTTTTTTTTTTTTTTTTTTTTTTTTTTAATTATTATTATTATTTGACAAAATATCTAAAGAGAAAATCTGTTTAAAAAAAAAAATTTCGAATAATTCTTTAAGAAGTTCTTGTTTTATTATTATTATTCTACTAAGTATCTAAATTAAGACAGCATGTGTTTGGAATAAATCTTTGGAAAATTCTCGTTAATCGACACGTGCATTTTATAGTTTACATACACTTATTAATACACTAAATCGTATTCATCATATAATGAACCTTATATTTCACAGTATTTTTTTTATTTTTTAAAAGTACATACATATATATATATGTAACGGTAAAATAGTGTTGACACTCTTAGGATATAAAAAAGCAGCCGAGATTAAACAAATATAGAAGTTTATTTTCAGAGAGGTTCTCAGTGAAGTGGGTGATGCATTCACTAGTCAAGATTTGATATTCCAAGAGGCGGAGTCAAAACGGATTACGTAGCTTATATGAGTTTGAGGGACGTTCTACTATGTTCTAAGTGGTTCTCGCTAACTGGAGAATTTACTAGAGCGATCTAATAGCTTCATTGACTATCCCAATGCGAATACATTACATATATATATATATATATATATATATATATATATATATATATATATATATATATATATATATATATATATATATATATATATATATATATATATATATATATATATATATATTATATTATATATATATATTTCTTGTGTGCGTGTGTATGTCACTGAACTCCTCCTAGACAGCTGGACCGATTTTGATGAAATTTTTTGTGTGAGTTCACGGGGATTCGAGGATGGTTTAGATTTACAATTTGGTCCACTTGAAAATGTTTATTTAACTAATTTTTCATTTATAAGTAGTTGTTAATTTTGGAATGTTTTACATTCGATCCGGTAGACTGCGCTACCATCGCAGCATCAAATATTAAATATTATTCTATTTTAATTTCAGTTTGTCCCGACAGTTGGTGCTGCGATCAAATTGAGAAAAATATTTGAAATTTTGTGTTATTATTGTGTTCGTTTAAGTCGTGTGCTAATTAAAATATTAACTATGAATAGAAATTGATGTTTGAAGAGTTTTGAAGTGTTCCTAAAAAACGATACTTTTTGCGAATTTAGGGTGGAATCGAAGTAAGTATATTTTGTATAAATTTTTCAATTGTTTTTAATAAAAATTATTTATTTTGTAAATAAAAATAATTATTTAAAAAAAAACTATCAAAAAATTAAAAAAAAAAAATTCTATTAAAAATTATTTACTTTGAAAATAATCATCACTTTGAATATTAAGAAGCAAAAAAATAAAATTACACCATTTTCATCCGAAATTTGTTAGAATAAATCTTTTTTGTTAATTAATTAAAATTTCATTCTCAATAAAAAACTCACATTCGTTGCGTATTATATTACAGTATTTTTTTTTCTTCTGCAGAAAAATGCCACGTCTTCGAGGAAGAGCCAGAAATATTGGTCGACGTACTCCGAACGCGCAATTGGTCCATGATCGTCGAATAAATAGAACAGATGAAGAACACTCGGCGTATAATGCAAATCTGAGAGATCAAGTTGCATCTACACGTGCGAATGAAAATTCAGTACAACGCACTCGACGTCTTCGTGCTAATGCAGTAAGACAACGAGAGGCACGTCAACAAGCGACGGATGCACATAGAGAACGTAACCAACGCCAGATGCAAAATGATCGAGCATTGACAAGAACATCACTCAATCGCCTTGCGTTTGAATATGATCCTAAATTCAACTATTCGTCACATGGTATATGGACAAAGAGTGGTAGTATGGACAAAGAGTGGTAGTATGGACAAAGAGTGTCAACATTGTCATGCTTTCAAGTACAAAGGTGAATCAGCTGGTTTATGTTGCGCATCTGGAAAAATTTCACTGCCATCGCTAAATCCACCGCCGGAACCTTTAAAAACACTTTTAGCTGGCACCACATCTCAATCGAAATTGTTTTTGCGAAAAATTCGTAAATTCAATTCATGTTTCCAAATAACATCATTTGGAGCAACAAAAATTGTTCATAATTAAGATGGTCGTAATTTCGAATCTACATTCAAAATTCAAGGTCAAGTGTACCACCAAATTGGTTCATTGCTCCCAATGCCTGATGCCGATCCAAAATTTTTACAAATTTATTTTATGGGCAATGAGGAGCAACAATCACACACACGCTGCGCTTACAATTATATAGAGCAGATGGAGGAACGAGAAATTGTGGACATTTTGGAAACGTTTTTGCCAAACCATAACCGGTTGTTGCAATTGTTCAAGACTTTTTCTAGCAGACTGCAAAACGACAACTACGCCATTATTATTAAAGCAGACAAAGTGCCCTACGGAGAGCACGCAGGCACATATAATGTTCCAACTATTAATGAAGTTGCAGTTGTTATGGCTGGTGACCCATGTGAACGTCGGGACATTTGCATTCAACGCAGAGATAATACGATGCAAATAATTCAAGACAATCATCGTTCTTACGATGCATTGCACTATCCGTTGATATTTTGGGAAGGAGAAGATGGATACCATTTAAATATTAAACAAAGGAATCCAACTACAGGTACAATTTATAGACTATCTTACAGATTTTTTTTTTTTTCAAATAATTTCTGTATCTCTCATATATATATATATTTATTCGCAGGTGAAGAACTGATCAAGAAAGTTAGTGCTATGAACTTCTATGCATATCGATTGATGATTCGTGCTAATGAAGACAATACCATTATCCGATGCAGACAGCTATTTCATCAGTATATTGTCGATATGTACGTAAAAGTCGAAAGTGAGAGATTACGATATATAAAATTTAATCAAACAAAACTTCGTGCTGAGGAGTACATTCATTTGCGTGACGCCGTTATTGGTAACGTAGATGCATCTAATAACATCAACAACATCGGTAGCGCATATATTCTCCCATCATCATACATTGGTAGTCCGCGTCATATGCAAGAGTATATTCAAGACGCCATGACTTACGTACGTGCATATGGCCGACCAGATCTTTTTATCACATTTACGTGTAATCCAAACTGGGATGAAATTCAAAGTTTGTTGTTGCCAGGTCAAACATCGATGCATCGCCATGATATCACTGCACGTGTTTTTAAACAAAAATTAAAATATTTGATGAATTTGATTACACATCACTCGGTATTTGGTGAAACACGTTGTTGGCTTTACTCTGTTGAATGGCAAAAACGAGGTTTACCTCATGCGCATATTTTGATTTGGTTGGTGGATAAAGTACGCCCAGAAGAAATCGACAAAATTATTTCAGCCGAAATTCCAGATCCGAATGTTGATCAAGAATTGTTTGACATTGTAACTACTAATATGATCCATGGTCCATGTGGTACTCTAAACATGATGTCACCATGTATGGACAATGGAAAATGTACGAAACGTTTTCCAAAACCATGCCAATCTGATACTATCACAAATATTGACGGTTATCCATCTTACCGGGGTAGAGACGTAGACAATGGCGGTCAATCATATGAATTGCGTCTGTCAAAAGGTGTGAGAGTAGATATTGATAATCGCTGGGTAGTTCCATATTCACAATTGCTGTGCAAAACCTATAAAGCGCACATAAACGTTGAACTATGCAGTTCAGTGAAATCTATAAAATACATTTGTAAGTATGTTCACAAGGGCAGTGATAAAGCTGTATTCGCTGTTCAAAATGTAAATGACAATGACGAAATTACACGTTATCAAATGGGTCGATACATAAGCAGTAACGAAGCTATTTGGCGCATTTTTTCGTTTCCTATACATGAAAGGAATCCTGCTGTTATACATTTGGCTGTGCATCTTGAAAACGGACAGCGTGTTTACTTTACAGAACAGACTGCACAACAACAAGCTTTAACGGCTCCAAAAACAACTCTTACTGAATTTTTCAACCTTTGTTGCCGACAAGATGTTGTTGGTCAATTCGCAAGGACATTAATGTATACTGATGTTCCTAAATTTTTTACGTGGAATAAACAATCAAAAAATTGGGAACCACGGAAACGAGGCATTCCAGTCCCAGTATTCACCGACATATTTATGACGAATACTTTAGGTCGAATATATACAGTTCATCCTAAGCAACGCAAATGGGTTTTTTTTGCGTTTGTTATTGGTTAACGTTCCTGGACCAACATCTTTCCGATATTTGCGAAAAGTCAATGGTACTTTATACGACACTTTCTTTGATGCGTGTCGTGAGTTACATTTATTGGAGGATGATAACCATTGGGATCTCACACTTGCAGATGCAGCACTGAGCTCATCTCCACAACAAATTCGTCAATTATTTTCAATAATATTGACAACGTGTTTTCCGTCTGAAGCATCTGCTTTGTGGGACAAATATAAAGACTCAATGAGTGAGGATATTTTACATCGGATTAGAATTACTAATCAAAATCAAAATATTGAATTCTCCGCAGAAATATATAATGAGTCATTAATAATTATTGAGGATATTTGTATTCTTATTTCGAATATGCTGCTCATCCATTTCGGCATGCCAGCGCCGAACCGTCCAGCAGTAGATACCATCAACAGCGATGTTCAACGGGAACACCACTTCGATAGAACTTCTTTGGCTACTTTTTTTGCCAATAACGAACAATTGCTCACTGCTGAGCAACGAAATGTATATGATCAAATTAATGTATCAATTGCAGCGCAACAAGGTGGATTCTTTTTTTTGGATGCACCAGGTGGTACTGGTAAAACATTCCTCATTTCATTGATACTTGCGCGCATCCGATCACAAAATAATATTGCATTGGCTATTGCTTCATCAGGAATCGCAGCAACGTTACTTGATGGTGGACGGACGGCGCATTCAGCGCTTAAATTACCTTTGAATGTTCACACAAATCCCGAAGCAATGTGTAACATAAAGAAGCATTCAGGCATGGCTCAAGTTTTGAGAAAATGAAAAATTATTATCTGGGATGAATGTACCATGGCCCAAAAGCATTCGCTTGAAGCTCTCGACAGGTCCCTGAAAGATATCAAGGATAATACTAGGCTTTTCGGTGGTGCTCTATTGTTGCTGTCTGGTGATTTCAGACAAACATTACCAGTCATTCCACGCGCGACATATGCAGACGAAATAAACGCATGTTTAAAAGAATCTTATCTATGGCGAAGTGTCAGCAAATTATGCCTTACTATTAATATGCGCGTTCAACTTCAAAATGATCCATTAGCGTCAAGATTCTCTGAACAATTGTTGGATATTGGCAATGGTAAAATTGAATTGTATGAAGATACACAATATATTCGACTTCCAGAGAATTTTTGCAACATGGTGGCTACCAAAGATGAGTTAATAAACAGTATCTTTCCAGATTTGAGACATAATTGTACTAATCATCGATGGCTACGAGAGCGAGCAATTTTAGCTGCGAAAAATTTAGATGTTGATGCCATCAATTTCAAAATACAGCAATTACTGCCTGGTAATGAAACTACATTTAAATCGATCGACACTGTTGTTGATCCTGATGATGTTGTTAACTATCCTGTAGAATTTTTAAATTCATTAGATTTACCTGGAATGCCACCACATAATTTGCGACTGAAGGTTGGTTCACCTATAATTTTGCTTCGAAATTGGAATGCTCCGAAATTATGTAATGGGACGCGATTAGTTATAAAAAAAATCATGGGCAACATTCTTGAAGCTACTATTTTGAGTGGAAAATTTCAAGGTGAGGTTGTACTTCTACCACGGATCCCAATGATTCCTTCAGATTCGCCTATACCATTCAAACGTTTACATTCCAATCCGCTTGGCATATGCTATGACTATAAATAAGTCACAAGGCCAAACGATGACAATTTGTGGCTTAGATTTAGAAAATCCGTGTTTTTCTCACGGTCAATTATACGTTGCGTGTTCCAGAGTTGGAAAACCATCGAATTTGTTTGTTTATACGCCTCAAGGATTAACTAAAAATATTGTACATCCAATAGCATTAAGATAAATTAAGTTTTTGTAAATTAATAAATAAATGTTATAAAATAGTTTCAGTATAAGATTTTTTACCTTTACTTAAAACAAATTAAAGTTTGTATTTACGATGCTGTTATTGCCACACTCCACGGATAATATCCCAACCTGTAATCAGTCATTTCATTCACTTAAAATTTTCGGTGACGCCTAGAAATATCCGGGTCAATAATCATAGACAGTGGCTGCTATTATCCAGTCTACAAATTTCATCCGTGGAGTGTGGTAATAGATGCATCTTTTTAGTTAACACAGCTTCTACATTTCACTTCACTCATACAGTATATGCATACTTACACACACAGTATATACTCACATGCTACCGATCGGTCGAATTTGTATAAGTGTACATGTAATGACGTTAGATATTAAAATAACTCTTGAATAATAATTTTCATCAAAACAGTCCAGATTGTTACAGCTTATTGAAGAATGTTTGAAATTTTCGAATTAACGACGTGTGTACAGGACAACGTCTGTCGGGTCTGCAAGTATATATATATATATATATATATATATATATATATATATATTATGCCTATTTTATGTGCTGTAAAGTTTAGTTTTTAGGTTAGTTAGCAATATACGAAATTTCTTTAAAATCGTGCTGCCTGTTCCCGTGTCATTTATCTTTTTAAGTTTTGATTAAACAAACACACAAAAAATTAGATTTTGCAATTTTTTTCCCCTTTTCAGGACTAGAATTCTAAAAAATACTCAAAGTTAACCACATTTTAAATCGAATGAGGATAAGTTTTATAAAAAACATTTTTTGCCAGTTTTTACAGTGAAATACTTTTACTAGAGTAGCGTTCCCCTTACCTGTTTATTTTACACTACACCACTGGCTCTTGTATATAAGAGGAAAGAGAATAAATATTTTGTTATTGAAGTAACTTGTCAAGAAACCAGAAATCGTGTTTAATAATAGATAAACAAAGTCAATAAAAAAATGCTTTGGAATAAAAATAACCGGTTAAGTTGAAAATTAACGAAAATAAATCTAGTTAATGTATTTCCTTTCCAAGCCTTATCAGTGGATCTTTGAACGATCTTGAGAAAAAGCTTGAATTTGTTTGACCTTACATATTTCTGAAAGAAAGGCTGATAGCGAATTTTTACTTTTTTTTTTTTTTTTTTTTTTTTTTTAATATCAGATGTAGATAGTGTGGTAATCGTTCAGTAATTTGACCTTGATTTGTCAACGTATGTTGACCTAAATTTACATGCTGATTCAAGAGGTAGTCTTAGTAAGTATCATTCCTTATACTGGCTATGTTACAATTTTCTATCCCAGTGCATTTAGAAAATACTTTGTATAAAAGCTTGGCATTCTGATGAGAAGGTACGAATATGATCACTTAACGAAATGACATAAATTAAAAACTCGAAAATAGCGTCTAATGTATTTTATTTAATGTGTGAAATCCTTACGTTAGTCAAAGTGGCCACAGAACCTGGAAAATCTGGAAATCAGGGAAATGTCAGAGAGCTTTTTGATTCTTGAAAAAATCAGGGAAATGTCTGGGAACTTTTTAAAATTTCATGAAAATCAGGGAAATTTTCAGGCATGTTTTGCCGTTCCTACGTATTTTAGACGCCACTTACCTGAAGATTTATTGCAGTAATCGTTAGAAGTTTAATGTAACGGAATACTTTAAACTTATCATTACCACCAAAGCTATTTTTAAAAAAATTGGCATGTTATCTCTATAGCATACATGTTCTATTTGATCAAGGTGTCTACACATCTAGAAAAATTGGGGAAATTTGAAAAAAAGTTTACCGTAAAATCAGGGAATTTCTTAGAAATCTGTCAGGGAATTATCAGGGAGCTTTTTTCCTGACTTTTGTGGCCACCCTGGCAACTGTATATGCAGTTGGAGCAATATATGTCTTTGTCTTTGGTGTTTTAATTTTCATTTATGATAGATAAACATTAAATGAAAACAATTTATGTCATCTCATTAAGTGATCTTTTTTGTATCTACTAACTATATTCAAAGTTTTGAAGGAAGTAGTTTCTAAATGCACTGGGCTAGAAGATTGTAACATAGCGAGTATAGGGAATGAGCTTTACTAGGATTTCCTTTTTAAGAAAAATGCAAAAATATCGTGTATGTATGATCGCGTGTCATGCTATGATTGACGCCGTCATGCGTATGATTGCGTGTCATGCGCGTATGATTGACCGCTTGTAAAATCCTTGATAACAATGGCCTAAATTGAATTACTCAGTAAGTCAGCTTTGTGCATTCTTTTTCATAAAACTTGTTAATTTTCATACACTCTGGTATACTTAATATTATTAATTTTTAATTGTATTACTCCACAATAGAGTGCGTAATATTCAGACGCAAAAATATTCAAATTAGTTATATGATGATAGGGATTTCTTTTCGATTGTAACAAAATCAGATTTTCAGAAAAAAACGAGACACGTTCTTTTTATTCTAGGTAATTGATAAATTGATCCAGAATCTGAAGACTTGAGAATCGCCATGAACTATTACTGGTGCAATCGCCTGAAGACTAAAAGTAGCTCTTTTCGGGGCACGATGAGTCCGGGAATGTCCTGCATGTCCGGTTCCGGGAATCCTTCTGGAGGAGTAATCTCGAAGTTTTGGATCAAGGTAGCCAGACCAAGGAATAATGTCTTAACGAGTCCCTCTCCGATGCATGATCTCTTGCCAGTTCCGAACGGGATGAAGTGACTGGGTTTGGAAACACTCCCCGAACTGTTCAAGAACCTGAGACGAGAGAAGTGGTTAATCAGAAAGAAATTAAGGTTATTATTCTATGTATGCTCAACAGATAGTCTAGTTTAATCATTATTATTGTTTCGCTTCCCAAAGTTAAGCACGAGAAGGTGAAATTAACAAAAATGGAAAAGTAACTCTTTAAAGATCCCCAGTAGCACAATACGCAGGAAAATATCGGCTCGATACTGTTTAATCCCGATGTGGACCGTTGTACACTTGCCGTTGCTATGGATCTTAGTCAATCACACCCTGTATTGGGTAAAATATGCTGGAAGTTGAATTGTTGATGAAGAGTTTTAAATTTGAAATGCAGTAAAGGACGGAGGGTTAAAAAATATGTTTTGTAATAGTTTTGACATGTAAATTAAAAAAAAAATCAAAATCGTCTATTTGGAATGATGTTCAAGATTTGGCACTATCTTGAACATTACACTTGATGCAAGTGGTCTAACTTTAAAGGTTTTCCATATCGATCTCTATCCTCAAAAGTTTGAAGGTCACGGTGTCTTCAGTAATAATTGTACTCTAGACTTCGATTTATTAAAAAAAAATTCCAATTTTTTTTTTCATAGATAATTCATCATTTCGTAACTGAATCAAAAACTCACGAAGAGCTTTAGGAACTTCCATTTTAAGATGATCATCTACAAGTTAGAATTAAACAGTTGTTGCTATTTTGTCTTCCTAATGCTTGCTTACGCTTCAGTTTTGAAATTTTTTTGCGAGACTGTTGTGAAAGACGTCAGAATTAATTTGCATATCGCATAAGGACATATTTTTTGCATGACACTTATCAATATCTCCTAACTATTTCTATTAAAACACTTGCTGAATTTTGTAAAAACAGACATTTATTATAAACTCATTTTAAAGACACAAATTAAACATATTTCAGTAGTCACTGAAGATATGAAGCAAAAGATTAGAAATTATGCTAATTTATTCTAACTTTGGCTTCCAAACGGAATTTTACCCAGTATATCGTGGGTATCAAAATCAGTTTTTGAAAGTGATTACAAATTTCCTGTGTTTATCTATTACTTTATAAATTTACTTCCCTCAACAATTACAGGAGGTAATTAGAAGGGGACAGATATAAACATGGAAGTCCTTGACTGTTAAAATTCGATTGATTTCAAACACCGAATCGATTATGAATTGAGGTAAGAATTTTTTTGGTTCAGTCCACAGAGAGGGATCCAAGTTCATGTCATAAGTATTAAACATAATCATTGTACCTTTTGTGACTTCATAGCCTAAAATCAAAAAAGATTACTTCAATGTTCAAAACAGAAACTAAACTTGGTAAGCAGTTTGTTATTCTTAAATGTACAAAATAAAGTTACATAACTATTTACCTCTATCTTCAACAAAATTAAACCGTATATTCAGTTTAAATATTTGGTCCGCCATGTCCAGTATTTGTTAACATGCAATTAAGATTCAAGGAACAAGCTAATTGTTTAATTTTAAAAGCACGAAAACCTGTCAGAATTAAATATTCAAAACTTTTGTTCGATAGTGATCAGCTTCGATTTCTGGTTATTAAAGAGAGAAAATATGGAGAGAAAAAATAGTAATGAATAATTTGAAAAAATAGTGGCATAAATAAATGGAGATGAAATGAAAAAAATATTAAAGACGTCTTTTCTTGCTTAAATTCCTTACCGTTTTCGATTTTTTTTTTTATATAAAATTTTCACAGTGTTTGTAAGTTATAAACACTTTGACAATAACTTCTACAATAACTAAGTAACTATGTAAATGCTTTTCTAAATGTTATGATTTAGAGAGTGCCTTTAACACTGCGTTTTAAAATTGCTGGTTGACGAAAATGAAATAAATTGATTGGAAATGCTTACAAATGACCTGTCGAACATATTGGTAAGTATTATTGTTTTGTGTTTCTTAGGTGCACATGGCAAACAATACCAAAAACTTTAAAAAAAATTCAACTACCTAGTGACAAGTGTATAAAATAATATTAATATGAATATGTCTAAATTAAAATAACGTTTAAAATTCGTTTTCAATTTTAAATTGCTGCAATTGGCATGCAATCCTAAGAAATAAATTTTTATTCCCACTATAATCGTTATATTTATTATAATAATTTTAAAGCCATTTTGCAGGATACTTTAATATAATTTTAAATTTTTTTTATATGTTTTAGCGTATGGGTATTTCGTTTCACGCTATATTCATGCCAGGCTTAAAATATTTGATGCTATAAAAGTTTTTATATTTCTATTCACTGTTCGCTGAATGACAATTAAAATGTTCCCAAATATTTAATTTTTTAATATGTTTCATGTTAAAACCATGTTTAATGCTTTAATAAATGAACTACAAAAGTTTTATTAATTATTATTATTTGTACTTTATATAAATTTTAAGCATATATGTATAGATTTTTTGTTTTATAGGAGAAATATCTATTTCGAACACAAAAATGCCGCAATTTCCTTAAAATTAGTTACATTAATTTACAATCGCGGACCAGTATTTAATTTAGCTATCCTTTTATAAATATTTATTTAGATTTATATTTTGATGTATATTAAAATGAACAAAGTTTTAAATACAGCCATATGATGTGCCCATTAGTGGTGCTGTTAAAATTTAGGCAGAAAACTTTTAAAAATAACTTTCTTTAAAAATAACTTTTTTTAAAAATAACTTTTTTTAAAAATAACTTTCTGAATTTTCATTAAAAATGAGACAAAGTTTTTAAACAAATTGTTTAAAATTTACCTGCAAAATGACTTCCTTATTTTTATAGTCAGTTTATTAATATTATTATTAGAATTGAAAGCACTTGTAAGGATAGTATGTATTTCTAAAAAAAAAAAAAAAAAAAAAAAAAACCATTTTGAACTTGAATTATGAATATTTCTTTACTGAGACATGCCTTAATATAATTTCTTACATTTGCAACTGGATGAGTTTACTTTTTATGTAGAACGTTGGAACTCGAGCTATTATTAAATACCAATGTTCGGCGTACCAATTACAAAGTTTATTTTATTTCATTTTATTTTAAAACCTAATATTAAAAAACGATCTCGATTCATGACAAAGAGAAAAACCACTACCTAGTAATTATAAATTACTAACTTTACGCTTTCCGTTTTATTAATCAAAACCAGCCGAACATTGGTATTTAATATTAGCTCGAGTATTGAACAATTCTTGCTAATATATTTTAGTGCTGCTAAATTGAAATTGTGGTATTTTAAAATTATATTGAAAGGTCAGTTGCTGGTACAGTACCCCCCCCCCCCAAAAAAAACCCCCAGAACGATGGCTATATCTTCGGTTCTAATTATCGTAGAATCTTACGGTTTGCACCAAAATGTTTTGCATACGATTTTCTATATATCTGATGCAATTTCTTTTTCTTGAGGGACCGTTTACTAAGTAAAAGTAACGCTATCTTCGAAAATTTCAATACGAACCCTTATTTTTTATCATTTCATTCGATTCAGAATACATCATTTACTCTATATACCAAATTTCAATGTTGAAAAACACGTCACTTATGAGCGAAAATGTTTCGACCATTTTTTGACCGATCTTCAGGCAGAATTTCCATAAAACGAAAGGTATTTTTAAGGTTCTACTTCACAGAGGGAGAAATCGAACGGTCAGCGTGGCGTTTCACGACGTTATAAAATACAAATATTCTAAAATTGCATAGAAAGTATTTGGATTTATAGTGACATGTTTAAGATTAATACAAAAATAGCAAGTAAACGCAAAAGTAACATAATTTATTTACAACGTTAAAGATGTGCATTCTTCACACGAAATAAATAAAATATCGAAAACTGTAATTGCAGAAGTATAACTGATAATTAGAAAATTAATAAATATAAAATGAGGCATTAGTAAACAGCATTCAGCAAAGTGTGATTATTTTACAGAAACATTTCACTGTAAACACAAATGTAACTTGATCGTGGAAATTATTTATAAAATGAAAAAATCACCTGATTCAGTAAAATTTTTAAAGGATAACTTATTGAAATTGCTTAAAAAATGTGGTTTTAAATAAATGTAATTTAAGGAAGTAAATTTTTTTCAAAAAAAAAGGACACTGTTGAAAACCACACAAAACATATGTTCCATGATTCCAAACACGTTAGACAGATTAAAAATATACATACAAAATATAAAACTGCTTTGTTTGTATAAAATAATTTTTTTTTTTTTGTAATCTCAAGAAATTATGTTCCGATTCACCCCGCTGTTCCTATTCACCCTATTTTACGATAATTGAACGTTGTGCGATTTTCCACACCTCTAGTTTACCTTGAATTAATCTTTGATAGTTTTCAAAAGTCTTCTACTATACCGTCCCTTAAAGTGAGCGTTTTTTACATTTTCGCTAAAAAATCGAGAACTAAAAGTCAAAATGAAAAGAAAAAAATTGTGGTGGGGTTTCAGACCATGGTGAATCTAATGACAGCAAAAAAAAAATATATGTTTCTATTCAAATTTTTTTTTAATTGTTTTATTAATTAATAATTAATTATTAAAAAAGAAATTGATGCAAAAGTTGATTGCTATTTATGTTTGGCCATTTACAAACTATCTTTTGAAAAAAAAATTACTGAAATATATCAAATATTTAAGTATTTATGGCCAAAAAACCAACTTTTTTATTTAACATTAATTTATCATTTTCGTTTTATCATTTAAATTACAAACCATTCATTAGAAAATTACGAATTTTTGTATTTCGCATTCTTTTTTAATGCTGAATCCAAATATGGAATAATATTATGAGGTTGCTATTGAACTTTTTAAAGTTTGGTTCTGTTTTAATATGTAGATGACCCCTCATGATAAAAAAAACTACATACAATTATTAAAAACCTTCCACGATTTACAACGGTACCTTTTGTTTGTTATTTCAACAATTAGAACAAAAGATATAGCCATCGTTCTGATATTTTTTTGGGGGTACTGTACATGGCCGAAATCAATTAAAAAATGTTTAAAAATTTTATTTTTATATTTACCATTTATGCTTGTGTCTTTGACTGCCATATGTGGTATGAGAGGAGATATAACGAGTCTTAGTATTTCTAGTACGGCTGCTTCTGTATAAAGCATACTCTCTCGATCTTGCAAGATAGGTGCTTTATTGCCTCCTGTTACCCTGATAACCTCTTCCCTAATGCTGGCTTCAACTTCAGGATTAGCAGTCACCTAGTACAGACCCCACAGCCACATATTCCCAACAGGTGTGTGACCACCAATAAACTCTGCAATAACGGCTTTCACATCAAGGAGCGTCAGTGATGATTCATCTTTTCTTTCGTGGTTTTTAATGTAACTCAGATACAAGTCCACTAAGTCCGTCGGATTATTGTGATCAATAGTTTCCTCGTGTTCTTCAAACACGGCATCTGTGATCTTCCAGATATCTCCTGCGAGATTTGTCAATTCCTTTAGCTTATGCTCGTTGAAGACCTTCAGCCATGGAAGGAAGTCGACGGCGAATCCTTGAAATAATTTCCTGAAACACGAGTCGTAGCTTTGGACCACTTTCTGAAAGTCGGTGTCTCTGTACGAATATCGCTTGCTGTAGATGAACTTGTAGAAGATGTTGGCAAGGGTCAGATTGAGGAAGGATCGGGCTTCTTAAGTTTGGTTTTGGAGCTGTATTAAAAAAGACACCAGTCTTTGAAGTTCAGACTGGATGATTGTGTTCAAGCGACTGCCATCATACGTGGAAAGTCTGGGGTGAAAGAAAGAGTACGATATTGTTCTGCGTGTTTTTTGTTTCTCTGTTCAGTTGCAAAACGCGATGGCTGAAAGAAAGTGAAAAATTTTGGTAATAATTTTCCATTCAAAAACCTCTGGAGTAGAAATTGTAAATACTTAAGAGAAAAGCTAAATTTTTCTACACGTGCCATCTATATATGTATCGTAAATTTCCACCATCAGCGGGGAAAAACGTAGAGAATTAAAACTGGTCAGCTGAAAATATAGCTGATTGAATACCAATTGGTACAGTGTTAATTGTATCGTTTATTGTTGAAAATAAGGTAGAGTGCTAAAAGTGAATGTTGTCCGAACAATATAGAAATAAAAAAAATTCAAAAATATAGTGTCAAAAGTGTTCATTTGATAATTCCAGGCTCTGATAATTTATTTTTAAAGTTTTTAACTTACAAAGTAGAAAGTTTGAAGGAAAGTTTTTTCTTTAGTGAATTTTAAGGGATTTTGTTTTGAGATTAGTTATGTTCTCTTTGAACTTTATTCAAGCTTATTATGTGCTCTGAATATTTACCTATTTTGTACTGCTTAATCGTTAATTAATACTGCAGCAAGAACAGAAGTGGAAGTTTTGCCATAAAGGGAGTTTTAAAGTATTTTATGCAGGATTATTATGGCTGCTTTTATAACGAAACTATAAAAAAAAAAGTCTACAATTAAAGTATAAAGTGTCCAAAGATGCTGTGCTTAATATGATGCTAGCTCCTCTAGCTGATAGCTCTGGGTGGAAAAGAACATAAAAATTCATTTTAAGTGGAAACATTCTAGTAAAACAACTTGCAATAATTTCTATCACCCTTGTAAATTTCATCGTGTCGTAGAAATCCTGGTCTGTTGGCGAAATCGTCGCATTTGTCGACGAGCACTTCCTTGATGAGGTTCATGTTACTGAGGAAAACGCATCGACGAGATCCCAGAGTCAAGCCAAAGATGTCACCGTATTGTTTTCTTAACACCGAGAATGCGTCCCAAGGTTTGTTGAATTGTCCAATGGTTTTAAGGGAACCTGGGTACAAGGTGAAATAGGACTTCAGAATAAAATAGGTGGGGAATTCTCTGGGCTGACATACCGGACATTGCGGTAATTTTTCTACTCGTAAACAAATATGAATCGCAAATTTATACTACTACTACTAATAATAATAATAAAAATTATAACCCGCCAACGTACGGTATACATCAGTGTCCCTTACCTCAGTTGTTACAAGTGTAGATTTGACCAAGTTAAAATATTTGTTTCTTCCTATATAACTTTTCCATTAACCAATGCTGGGTAATATAACATAATTACTAGATTCATCATAATGTGACATTTCTAATCTGTTCACGAGTAGAAATAAATATAATCAATAAAAACAATGTTTTTAATATAAATCCTTTATATACATTGCCAATTTTTATCTTCGCTAACACGGCGCCGATTCTGTAAGCAGCGTGTGGTTGATGTTTGGATCTAATTTCAAATACCAAAAACATTTCTATCAGCAAAATGTCCGCCAAACTACGCTTTAAAATTTATTTATTAAAAATTATTCACTCACAACCAAATATCATTTATTTAATCTGATTAAAAAAAATTTATTTTTTATTTATTAAAAAAATTTGGCAACAGGAAAGTTTCTTCAATGGTCGGTTGAGTGCTATTTTAGCGCGATAAGATGACGGCAAGATGATTCATTAGTATTCCATAAAAATGATGTTGAAGGACAGTTACAGTCTCAAAATTTGATAAAATGCATTGTCATCGAGATCGAATCTACCTGCCAATTTTCAGCCCGATTGGATAAGGGGGTTAATTAGACCTCCGCAGATTCCGCCGCATTCTACACGCAAAATGTCCCATGCATGCAACTGAAAATCGCTCAGCTGTATAGACTTATAGCTTAATGAAAAGATTTTCAGGGGTAAAATAATTATCTGATAAAATTATAAGATAACTGTGAAGTCTTCCGCCGATCAAAAGAAGCATTGCATGAAAATTATTATACATAATAAACCGTAATTTGGAAAGGATAATTTAATAAATTAGAAGGATAATTGTAGTTCAGAGAATATCGAACAGCTCTATTTGTGTCCTTTCTTCGTGTTAATTGACATTTTCCCTAATAAACATTTAACATAGCTTCTATTCTTTTGGGCTTTTAATTTTCGATATCAAGAACAGAGTGTTTGGAATAGCAGTTTGTAGTATGGTCTGTATAAATTTCTCATTGTATTGTATTTTATTAGCATATATTTATTATAATTTTTAATATTATCAGATTTATCATAACTTTAATAATATCAGATTTATTATAATTTTTATAATTGTCATATTTATTATAATTACCATAACTTTAATAATTACCATATTTATAACTATTACAATTAGTTTAGTCTTAAAATAATTATAATAGTTATAAGCATGATAATTATAAAAGATAATTACTTATGATATATAAAATTGATATAGATAAATAAAATTGATAATTACTTATGATTATTAAATTAATTTAATCATCGTAAATATTACATTTAGCATAATTATTATAATTATTTTAATTATTATAATAACAGTAGTTAAACTCTTTTAATTATTCGACTTAATATAAATAGTTTAATTATAATAGTAATAATTAGTATAACTGTTTAAAATAATCAAATTATTATATTAATGACTTTGATTAAAATATGTTATGCAGTATTGTTTTTTTATTATTGTTTTTTGTTGTCATTGTTAGTGTTATTATAGTTTATTTTCATAGTTATTGTTTTTTTATCATTGTATTATTATAGTTTAGTCATAGTTATTGTTTTTGTTTTCATTTTTAGTCGTATTATTGCTTACTGTCATAGGTATTATTTGATGATGACGATTAGTATTACTATTAGTATTATCACGTTATGCTACGACTCTTTTCTCGATTTCTTTAAGGAATAACGTAGGAAGGAGATCATTTTTCGGAAAGTGTTTTAGTGAGCGGAATATTTTCTCTTGAACTGAGTTCGGAAAACTCCAATTTAAATAATTGATCCTCTAGTTTTTGCAAAAAGATTATTGATGGTGTCAACGTTTTCTATTGTCAGGTGGAATCTGTATGATACCTTTTGATGAAAATGGAATTTTTTCATATTAAACAACATTTAAGTTCTGTTTTCTGTTTTGTTATACTTTTTAATCGAGATGACACATTATTGATTTGCATTTTGTTCTTCGAAGATTATACGTTGTGTTTTATGTCAAGAAAGGCAATTCTCAAAATGGCGCTTGCCCGAAGCATTGTGAAATGCATCAGTGATTGTCATTTATAGTCTCTAACAACGTTTTAAATAGCAACCTGCCCTCAACTCGTGTGTTATCTTCGGCGACGTAATTTTCACTTAATCTGCAGTTGTTGAAGTGCATAAAAACATTATTTCTTTAGGAGCTTATCTTGTATAATAAACGTACGCTGATTTATTTACAGCAATAGTATGTGTCTGTCTGTTACTCAGTGACATTTGTAAATCTAGAATTGATAACTTGAAGTAAAACATTTCAATGCATCAAAAAATGGATTTCATGAAAAATTTCTTCAGTAACCCACTTACACAAACGTAGCCAAGTGTATTTATTTATGATATTTGATAATAGCATTGAATTTACATTTAAAAGTGATTATAATATATATTTTGAATTTTTGAATTGAATAGGTTGAAATGTGATAATAACTTGATATTTTTCGTTTCGACAAGTCTATAATGGCTACAATTTCAGTACTTAATGCTTTTTTATTCTATTTTCAAATTTGATGAAGGCAAATTAAAACCGAACTGTGAATAACTAAGATTAATTGATTTTCAGATAGGTATTTGTAACCCTATGTATGCTGAGAGTTTATTATTGGAGCCCAGCCGAATTTTAATCAGCAGTATTTTCATGACAAACAAACAAACAAACAAACAAACAAACAAATTTCGTTTTTCAAAATTACCAGAGTAAAATATAAAAAACATTTACATAAATTTTGATGTAGGTGGCAGCCTAGTTTAATGCTCTTGTGATTCTTATTGGAAAATTTGAGGATTATGTAGGTAGAAATATCTAGATTTCTATTTCAAACTTTACATTTTTATTGAGCCTCTCATATACCACAAAGTACATGGAGTTTACCCAAATCTGGGTACTTGCTGAATTGTTGTAGATTTGTTATTGCGGAAATATATTTAGGTAATTACATATTTAATTTGGCTTGTTTAATCATATTTTTCTTCATGCACTATACAATTACTACGTTCAGGCTCTTTCGTGCGTTCAAGTTGGAACAATTTAGATATTTCTTTTGATAAGAGTAAAACTCAATTTTCTTTTGGATAATTACCACGGCATATTTATAATCATAATCAAGTTATTATTAATAAATCTGAAACTTCTACTAACCTAGAATGGGCAGACCATTCGGTCCAGGCAAGGGGTTGAGGAGGGAATTTTTCTTTAAACTTTTTTTAAGTATCACACGGACTAATAGAACCACAGCAGTTAGTGCTAAAACTGCTGCCCCAAGAACTAATGTCAAGGGAGACACAGAAAGAAAGCTCATCTTAACAGTAAGCCCCTACAAGGATATATGACAGTATCATTTCCGTATCATAAATCAGAATGCGATTGTTTCGAAATAAATAATTATTTACTTTCACAATAGCATGAATTAGGCGTCGAATATAAAAGAACGCTTTAAAATACAGCTGTGTATAGCTGTCCAGCTGAAATCTCAACTATGAATAGATAAAGATGACGACAACGGTTATCAAAACCACTATTTGGGTGTAATAATATTGCTCAAATGCACCTTCACCTATAACAAAGACTTATCAAGTTGTTAGAGTGAAACTATTTTAAATGGATTTATTTACTCAAGATGAATTTATTAAAGAAGATTCATACCATTAAAATATTTTACAGGGAAACAGCTTGATGTATTTAGTATGATTTTATTGTTTTAAATACTTGGTAACACATTGGCAAATAATAGATTTAGAGTGAAAATGCTCTAACTCTAATTTGTTTAGTTTTCAGAATATAGATATAATAAAAAATATCTCGTAAACTAAACATGAGATAAGCAGTTTTATACATCACCCATTAGCAGCAAACTTATTATTTCAGTCATCAAGTTGCGCAGCTTATATAAATAGATGGAATGGACATTCTCTTCCAGTTTACAAATATACCAAAAAGGGATTTAACACCTTTCCACTACAAGCTGATGATGTGTAGCTTTTTCTGGAAATGTTGACCTCAGGCAAACGGACTGAGACGGATTTACTGAGCTTTTGTATAAGCTTCTCACTCTGTAAGTGAAGTATATAATCTAACTTTATAATCAACCAGATTTTAAACATTATTACTGGTAAGCACAGTTGCACACCTAAATGAGTTGAGGTTGAAGAATGACGAAGTTGATCCAATTGAATCATGTATTACAGAAACACGATAACTGCAAAATATCTAGATGTGAGATAATTAAAAAGTTTTTTTTTCGCCCCCACCATTTAAATTAAAAATTAAACCAATCCTACCTCCTAAGTTCACAAGCCGTCTTTTATATCCATTATATTTTATTTCTTTAGAAAATAGTTTTTAAAGGAGCAATAAGTTTTTTTTAAAACTATTTCAAAACTGGACAATTTTCTACTGACAGTCATAACAGTAAAAAAGTATTCATTGCGACAAAACTGAAGAGTAAATATACCTTCAATACTAAAACTCAATCTCAAAAAGTAGTATAAGGTCCAAAAAACATGACAGTTAAACAAACATAACCTATTTACTATTTACACACTTATCACATAACAAAGAAGCAAAAAAAAAAAAAAAAAAAATGTTGAAATATTATTTGCTAACAAGAAAGTTCTAATAAAATAAAAATGCAACTCTATAGAATGAGTATTTTATATCCATTTCGGTAAATTGTGTTCGACAACCATTGCCATGGATACCTTTCTTCATTGTTAACAAATTTAAAATAACAAAACGCTCCATTTATGAGCATTGAAATCGTTTCAGTATTTTAAGATTTATAGCTAGTTGCACAACCTGATAGACAGACATACACCGTAAAGATTTTCGGCATTTTTGGAATAAGTGCATTATATTATTTAGATATACATATGTGGGTTGGAGATCCCTCCAATAGATGGCATTCCCTTCAACGGATGTCGCACCTGGCGGAGAAGTCGTGAAGTAGGAGTAAGTGATGACGGAAGGAGAGAGGGAGAGAACATTCTTCTGGAGAGAGAGAACGAGAGCGGAAGGTGCTGTGGGGTTTTGTCCCCCTGACGATGTATAATAACCTAAATAGATGTTGTTAATTAAAGTTTAAAGCACAATTAACTACTACTGCCTGATTATTCAGCCCCACTAGCCTTCCCACATGGGGGCTCGGCCTAAGGAAAAAATGGAAAGATCTTCGGCCTACAAAAGCCAACGGTAAACCTGCCGCGTGAAAAAATTGTTAGATACGGTCGCCTAGCTGCGGAGTATCAAAAAAGTAAAACTGGACACTTGCGAGTCGTCTCACCTGCACAGCAGCCCATAGAAAAGATTTCCCTATTACAATCCGGCAGAAGCGAAACTACGGAGAGCCAAAGCAGAACTGATACCTCGAACTATGCCAGCACTGGAGCATTGGGGATGAAATGATGAAAACCTACCTGAATACTACAGACGGACTGTAAAATCAACTAAAAGAAATTGAAAAGTGCACAGGGTGCATGAAAACCGAAACAACGAGTGGCTATATCTACGGGCTTTCTATAGTGTCTGCACGGGTGTCTACACTGGATCCTGTGAGTAGAAATTTTTGATTTTTGAAACTAACCATGCCGCTAAATACAGCTGCAACTTCAAATAAACCAGTTATGACCTTTTTGGCGAAGGCACGAAAATGTGATTTAATAGTCCTTGTTAGAGAACTTAACTTAACTGTTCCTGAACATGCGACAATTGCACAGATGAATAAATTAATTACTGAGTCTAGTGATTATTCTGCGGAAATCACTAAAGATATGTTAGCTACTATAGTTAGCGAACGTGAGGAGGAAGAACGACAAGCTCAACTCGATATTGAAAGGGACAAGCCCAACGCGATTTAGAACTAAAAAAATTAGAAGCCGGAACTGCAAACCGACAAAATCAGCCGATAGAAAATTCCGGAACAAAATATGATGTTTTAAAAATTATGAAACCTTTTGATATGAAAAGCGACGTAGCTATATTCTTAACATTATTCGAAAGACAAATTTCTAGAGCAGAAATAACAAAAGAGAACTGGGTTACCCATTTGTTAACACTACTTCCTTTAGAGATCGTTAATTTAATTGCACGGGAACCAGAAATCAAGGCTAACGATTACGATCATATAAAAAAAGTACTTCTAAAACGCTTTTATTTATCACCAGAACAGTTTCGTCAAAATTTTGCTAGTCATAAAAAAGATATTCAAGCTTCATGGAGAGATTTCGCTTTTGAGCTGACAAGCTTTTTGGAAGGATGGCTACAGGGATTAAAAGTAGAAACTTTTCAAGATTTAAAAGAACTAATGATCGTAGATCAACTGAAACGAAAAATGCCAAAAGAAACTCGCGAACATTTTCTAGATGACCTGCCTAAAATATCTCGAGTAGAAGAGTTGATAGAAAAACTCGACGATTTCGATTCGGTTAGAAGAAATATTTCAAATATAAATTTACGAGGAAATAGGGGGTACGAAACAAAGTATAATGATAGCGAACATGTAACAGGTCATTATAATAAACGTGCCCAAACCTGGTCAAAAAAGCAGCTTACTAACCCATGTGTATATAATAAAAATAATAGTGCATCTTGTGGCTATGACAAATATAATAGTGCATCTGGTGGTTATAGTAAAAATAATGATTCTTCTTGTATAAATAATGGTAGAAGTAATACTGTAAATAATGATAAATATAATACTGTAAATGATTATGATACTACCAATAGAAATAAAAGTAGTTTAGTTGATAAGAATAACAGTATAGTCTGCTGGCACTGTAACAAGTTTGGTCATAAAAGTTTTGTGTGCCCAGACAAAAGGGTAGTTAACAGTGTAAATAAAGCTTTACCAGTATGTAATAAAACTTGGAAAAAGTTAATTATTAGAGGTAATGAAGTTTTATCTTTGGTGGACACAGGGAGTGATTTATGTCTATGTAATCTAGAATTTTATTCAAGTATTGGTAATCCGGAATTATTACATGAAAGTATTATTATTAATGGGGTTAACACACAAGGTATTATGCCTAAGGGATATTTTTACTGTGATATTGAAATTGATAATTTTACCATATCAAATAAAGTGTATGTGATGGATAATCTGAGTACCACATTCATTCTGGGAATGGATTTGCTTTCCAAAGTAAATTATGTTTTAAGCGATCAAGAACTCGTAATTCGTAGTATTAAAGATCATAAAACAATCTCTTTAGCTCAAATGAAACAGATCAAAATAAAAAGATACTTTATTTCCAGCGTTTTTATAAAAGAGGCAATTCCGTCTTACGATAAATTCAAGGTCAAAAGGTATCACTCTTCAGAAATCAATGAGCTGCATGATTCGCAAATATCTTTCGGAGGTAAACAGGGCCACGTGCTTGTGAAACAACATGGCGGTGTGCTCACATCACAACAAAACCACGTGCGTTTGTTGACAAACAGAAAAAGCTGCGGATTCCTAACAGTTCATAGATTAGATTCAGATAATGAAAAGGCTTCTATTCCGGAAAGAAACATTTCAACGAATAATGATTTTAAGGAAAATGATATTTTTAAAACTGTTGGAATTTTAAATGATAACTTTTTGGATTTAGTACACATTAGTGATTTGAGCGTTAGAAAGGAGGTTTCGGACTTGATAAAAAATTACGTTCCGAATAAAACGAAGAGTACTAATTTAAAGATGAAAATAATTTTGAAAGACGATATTCCTATTCGTCAACGTCCTAGAAGATTAGCTTTGCCCGAGAAACTGGAGGTTGATAAAATCGTTGCCGAATGGCTTGAAAAAGGGATTATACGAAACAGCTGTTCAGATTACTGTTCTCCAGTGGTCTTAGTGAAAAAGAAATCTGGAGAATCACGTTTAGCAATCGACTATAGGTTGATTAATCGTCGTTTAATTAAAGATAGTTTTCCCCTACCCATTATCGAAGAAGTTCTAGATCAATTAGGGAATAATAAGGTGTTCTCAAAAATTGATTTGAAGAGCGGGTTTATGCACGTCGACGTTGAGGAAGACAGCATAAAATATACTTCTTTCGTGACTCATTCTTCTCAGTTTGAATTCTGTAAAATGCCCTTCGGGATGTCAACAAGTCCGGCAATATTTCAAAGATACATTAACTATGTATTCAGAGATCTTCTTAAAGATGGAACTGTGCTTATTTATCTTGACGATATAATTCTGCCATCGCTTAATGAACGTGAGAATGTCAACAGTTTGAAGAGAGTGTTAGAAACAGCATCCCAATACGGTCTTGAATTAAATTTAAAGAAGTGCCAATTTTTAAAAAAGAAGATAGAATTTTTTGGACATGTCATTGAGAATGGTACAATTAAACCTTCGTTCGACAAAGTTAAAGCGGTCCAGAACTTCCCCACACCTAAAAATGTAAAAGGCGTTCAAAGTTTTTTGGGATTGACGGGATATTTTCGTAAATACATCAAATCATATTCCCTTATAGCGAAACCATTGAGTGATTTACTTAGAAACAACACTACATTTTATTTTGGGAATGAGCAGCAAAATGCCTTTAAAGAACTGAAAGACATCCTTTCAAAGAGTCCTGTACTTCACATTTATCAACCGGGTGCAAGATTAGACACAGACGCAAGTTCTTATGGGTATGGTGCAATTCTTTTCCAGGAAGCGGAAGATAAGAAGTTGTATCCCATATACTACATGAGTAAAAAAACATCAACACACGAAGAAAAATATTCAAGCTATGAATTAGAAGTTTTAGCAGTAATTGAAGCTTTGAAGAAATTTAGAAACTATTTATTAGGCACTAAGTTTAAAATAGTTACTGACTGCTCCGCATTTAAAATGACCATGAGCAAGCGTGATTTAACACCAAAAATAGCCCGTTATGCACTTATACTTGAAGAGTATGACTACGAAATTGTACACAGACCTGGTACTCGTATGAAACATGTTGATTCTTTAAGTCGACATCCTGTTTTGATAGCTACGTGTGAAGACATAACACGAAATATCGCCGCTGCACAAGCAACTGATGAGTACATCCAAACAATCAAAGAGGCCTTAGAAGAAGGAAAAGTAAACAACTTCGTCGAGAAGAATAACATTTTGTATAAGGTTGTCAATGATAGAGAGCTACTGGTAGTACCACAAGAAATGCAAGCAGAAATTGCGAGGAAGACTCATAGTAATGGACATTTCGCCGCACAAAAAACAGAAGAAATTTTGAAGCAAGAATATTTTATACCAAAGGCACGTAACATCATTGAAACAGTCATAGCAAACTGCATTGAATGCATACTTTACAATGCGAAGAAAGGAAAAGCAGAAGGATTTTTAAATCCCATTTCGAAAGACAGCATTCCTCTACATACTTACCATGTTGATTTCGTTGGACCCCTACCTTCTACAAACAAGCAGTACAAACATATATTTTCGGTCATCGATTCTTTTACGAAGTTCGTATGGTTTTACCCAGTGAAATCTACATCTGCCAACGACGCCATACAGAAATTAAAACAACAGCAAGCCATTTTTGGAAATCCGTCACGAATAATAGCGGATAAAGGTTCAGCTTTCACGTCGAAGCAGTTCGAAGAGTATTGTCAAGAGGAGAACATAGAGCTTATTACCATAACAACTGGAATTCCGAGAGGTAACGGACAGATCGAAAGAATTCATGGAACTTTGGCACCAATCCTTGCTAAGCTGTCGATTGAGGAGCCTGAAAAGTGGTTCAAGCACGTCGATAAAGTCCAGCGAACAATGAATTCAACAACAAGTCGAAGTACCAAGAGAACTCCTTTCGAATTACTAACTGGAGTCAAGATGCGAAATAAAGAAGATTTGAAGATTTTGGAAATGCTGGAAGAGGAGAGAATTACAGAGATGATGAACACTCGTGAAATAGAACGCGAAGAAGCGAAGAAGAATATTCTTAAACTACAGGAAGAAAATCGGAGAAACTTCAACAAGAAGAGAAAGGTCGCCCACAACTACAAGATCGGAGACCTAGTAGCAATACAAAGAACACAGATGGGGCCAGGAATGAAACTGCGTCCTAAGTTTCATGGACCTTATGAAGTCATCAAGATCAGACCGAAAGACCGATACGATGTGAAAAAAGTGGGTCATCATGAGGGACCTAATCAGACGTCGACTGTGGCCGATCACATGAAAAAATGGGGACAATAGAAAGTCATAAACTAAAAAACTTTTTGGTTGTGAACTTTTCCTAAGTGTTTTTGAACTCTTTCAAGAAAACTTTAATTTCGAACTTTTTCGAATTTTGAAACTTTTTCAGTGTTTTTTAACTTTTCGAGTGAACTTTGAATATTCGAACTTTTCTAGTGAACTTTTTAAGGTTTTCTTGATAACTTTTCAAGATGTTTGAACATTTTCTAGTGATTTTTTTTAAAACTACAAACTTTTTGGGGAGAATCCTGCAAGTTTAGAACTTTTCATCACATCCTACACCAAATTTTTGTAAAATTTTAGAACATTTTTCTCTCCGTTTTCTTTTGATTCTTTTCAGAATTTGATATCAGGCGAGGACGCCTGCATTGTCAGGACGGCCGTGTGGGTTGGAGATCCCTCCAATAGATGGCATTCCCTTCAACGGATGTCGCACCTGGCGGAGAAGTCGTGAAGTAGGAGTAAGTGATGACGGAAGGAGAGAGGGAGAGAACATTCTTCTGGAGAGAGAGAACGAGAGCGGAAGGTGCTGTGGGGTTTTGTCCCCCTGACGATGTATAATAACCTAAATAGATGTTGTTAATTAAAGTTTAAAGCACAATTAACTACTACTGCCTGATTATTCAGCCCCACTAGCCTTCCCACACATAAGACATGACAAAAGTCAAATTTGTGGACTATTACAATACTTAAGATATCTATAGGATGAGAAGATAAAAAAACTTTACAGAAATAAATTTTTATTATACATACTTTTGAGTAGAGTTGCTAAAATGAGTTCAAATTAAGGATACCAGACAGAGGATTACAATACTATTTATTAAATTCACAGGATAGTTTGAAATAATTTGAAATCATTATGCATGATATGTTAATATATAAACTTGCTACCCCTGTGGTACAAATACGCTGGCCAATAACATTGAACACTGGCCAATCCCGATGTGGACTGACTGCTGTAGACTGACCATCGCTACGGATCTTGACCAATCTAGCCAAGATCTGGGTTGGTTGGTTGTTTTCAGATTATCTGGCGCCGTCAGCAACACGAAGGCTATAACGCTCCGAAACATTCGTCATTTGGCAAGCTAACATACATTTACAAACATCCATGCCTTACACGGGACTCGAACCCGCAACTTCTCTGTCTAGAAGCTAGTATGCTAACCACTATGCCGCTTGGTCGGCATCCCAAGCTTTGGGTAAAATATATTGAAAGTTTTGACATGTTGATGCAGAATTTTAAAATTGTGATATAGTGTTATAAGAAAATTCGGAGGGGTAAAAATTATCTTTTGTGATGGGTTTGATGAAAGAAGGGTAAGAGAAGATTAAATTCAGTTGTTTGTATTGATTACACAGGAGAAGTTAGGGGTTTAGAATTTGTCACTGACAGTAGGAAACGAGGCAATGAATGCAAATTGTTCAAATCTTAATTCAATAGGGAAGGGCGAACACACTATTTTTACAATAGGATAATCAAGGATTGGGATGATTTGCTAGCAAATGTTGTAAATTCCGTGAGCGTAAAGAGTTTTAAGAAACAGTTAGATATGCACTGGAGGATAATCAAGGAGTAATGATTGGATTATACTGGCTAGGTAAGTAACTTATATTTTGTGCTGCAAAATTTGTATGTATTTAATTTGGGTTATTTAGTGTACTATATTGGTTATTTAGTGATAAAAAGGATACATATTTGTATTTGTGTATTGTTAGATTTTATAAATTTTGTTAGCTTGGATTACGTATTCTATTTTTTCAGTATGATTGTCAAACACTGTCTCAACTTTGTATATTGTACTGTATTATTATGTATGATCCTGTGACTCTTGTCTATTGTATGTATTATCGTGTAACTTTTTGAATTATGAATGGTTAGTGGTGTAACTATGGTAATTTTGTAAAATTATCTATCTTAGTAGGGGAGACCTTTGTTCATAGGGCCGTCTTTTTTCAATGCTCAAAAAATGAGTCACTGAGGCGTTTAAAAATGTGAAACTGATATGCATACATCGTTATAGTAATTACTTCCCATTTGAAATTAATATTAATACTTAAAATAATAGATTCCGTTAAATAAAAGTTTTTAAAGAAATTTTGCAAATGGCCCCAGTTACAAGACCTCGTTGTACCAATGACCAGTAGCTGATGCTAAGGCCATTCTCTCTCAGTGAGGTTTCAGTCCGTAATGAATAGAAAACAAACATACACAGATGAATTTTATAAAAAAAAAAGAATATCAAGTAATTATCAGTCATTGGTTTATTATATAATAACTATAATAAATTGCAATGTGTCAAATTATTAGTGAATTACAGGTATTTTCATAACTTGAAAAATTGATTCCAAAAAATGAACTGCATGCATTATCGCTTTGAAGCCCCAACAGATTTTGGTTTTGGCAATTTGAACACAATAAGCAACTATGTGGCCTTAGGTACACAACTGGTAATTTCATATAAAATGTCTTTTACTAAAAATGCACAAGGAGAAAAGATTTATTTAAACATCTCATTTAGTGCTTAATGTTGCAAACAAAATTATTTTCTAGAATTCAAAGAAAAGTATTTGACTTAACTTTGTAAAATCATAAAAGACATGAACTGCAAAATGTTACTGCAGACAATATAAAAACGTTTTCCACTTATAACTTGTCACAGACTTCTCCTCTAAGATTTCAAAATGGTTGCCAAAAGAGCAATTGGGAGTTGCCACTTACCCAAGTGAACAAAAAAACTTAGAACTAAACATTGTTTAATAAAAGTGGGGTGGCACTAGGGACATATGGTGGCCCTAGGTACATAAGTCTCTCCAATATTATGCATATACAATTTTTGTGTTTCTATATTGTATTCTACAAATTCTGTATCTTCTATTGTGTTATTTGTCAATTTCTGTATTTTGTGTTATGCAAACTCTATTTATCTATAAGTATAATTGTTCTACTCGACCAACCCTGTTTACCTTGAGCCTGTTGTTGGTCTTAAAATTGGTATTTGTATTTATTTGTACGTGTTTATTTTTTAAAAAATCGTGTATTTTGGAACGATGCTCGAGTTTTAGCATGGATTGCTCAATCTTCTCAGAACGCCTGTTTCCGACATTGACCAATACAGTTATGCTACCTGGATAGGCTGATGGTTTGTCGTTTGTTAGAAAGTCCCTCTAAAATGGCTAAAATATTTTAAATGATTGGCTAAATGAGTTCCATCAAACTAACAGCATATATTCAGAATGTTCTAAAGGTGAACGTACTCATTCACCAAAAACTCGCATACATTCAGATGTGGTTACTTGGGAATGCTAAAAACTGTCCACTTTCAATTCGCAATTTTCTTTCCCAAAATATCATGATAAAATAGTGTAATCTAAAATTGGAAATTGTCTAATAAAACACTAACAATTTATCCGTCGAATTTCAGGAGTCAGACAAAAATTGGAATGCGCAAATATCCATGGCCTGCTAGCGTATAAAATTAGATTAAAATTAGAAGATCCTCAATCAGACTTTCATACCTACCTTGGCACCTTCCAGTAAAACCTCAAGTGTGAATATTTAACTAGCCTCAAATCCTATTTCTTAATCAGGCAACTTGACGTAACAGAATTGCCCTTGAGTGTCTAAAAACCCCGTGAGAATGTTCCACCCTTTCTTATTTATTCAGCAAACTCCACTTTGCAAGACCAGAAAAGAGGGATGTGTAGTTATTGGTCTACTAGAAAATCCCTCAATAAAAATTACAAGAATGTCTGAGAAACAACACATGACGGCAACGCATTTTATGTGTATGTTCAGTCCACTATCAAAAGAGTAAAAACGACTACTTTATTTTATACAAAAATGAAAATAATAACCACCATGTTGACCAATTTTTAATAAAGTCTTTATTAATATAGATTTCAGTGTCCGTATCTATGAGTTTATGAAAGACAATACAATTAATTATTTGCATATTCATAAATTTAAATTAATATTTGCATCACTGTTCTGGTGGGGGCAATCTCTGAAGAATTCCTTTCTTTCCATCAAGTAGCACATAATCACCTGAAAAACAAATACAGTTAACAAATACTTAAAGTGTCTGAAATGTGACAGAAAAATTTGCTCGTTTTAAAAATAATGTTTTATGTAATCTAAACAAGTGGATACTTAATAAGTAGTTCAGTGTGTTTCCATCCAAATTCTATTTTTTTCTGTTTTCTTTTCTTTTCTCAGTCTTCCTTAATTAAGGCTTTAGATGTCGAAAAAATGTGTAAAGTTAAGGTGTACACTCCTTATTAAAGAGCGCAGTTTGGCCCTTATGTTACCTTGCTCAAAATAAATTTGAATCCGACCAACCAACCTCATTAAAGAAAAAAAGAAAACCAATCTTTTTATGGTGCTTATGCTGTCCCTTAACAGAAAAAGCAAGTCATTTTACGGTGGTCAAGAGGATGATTAACAAAGAAAAAATGTAATCATCTTCAAGTAGTCGTTTAGGACTTTCAACCACAAAAGCAGTTTTCAGTTAAATCTCTTGCTGTTGAAAACTCACCGCTTTTACCGAGTTATGAGACAACAAGTGATAGAATAAAAATGAATTTGGTGGTGAGAGGGGCTAGAAGACCACTGGAGAGCATTAAACATTTTTTTGTTGTTGTTAAATGGTCATAAGGTCAGAGAAATAAAATGTATTTTTTCCCAGTTAGGGCACGCTCACCTAATAATAGGGCACGCTCACCTTATAAATTTTACCATTTAATTACTGATGCGTGTTGAACGCTAGAACGAGCCATCCCACAATGTGACTTTTACTGTTTGTACTCTGTTTTTCAAAACCATTCTTGCCAGAACGAAGCAAATGTAATTTATCTAATGTCCAACTTAGTTAGCCATCAGGTAAACCACATTTGGTCTGTTCTGACTTGAATGGTTTTAAAAAAATAGATTTGAAACAGAAAAAGTCAAATTGTAGGATGTTCCTTTCTGGCGTTTAACGCATCACTTATCACCTGATTTTTACAAGTGCCAAATTTTGAAATTTTCCAATGTTTTTCTAGTGCCAGAAACTGTCACCAAGGTTTCCAATTCGGGGATACTTTTTGTTTTAGATATTTTTTTTAATAAAATTTGTTAAATTAACGAATTTGTTTTGTTCCTATCCTACCTATCTCCATGGAAGAGAAAGTACAGAGTTTTTACAGACCACGTGTTTTATTGTATTATAATTTTAAATATGTTTATTTTACAACCTAACTGCCTATCATTTACTAGAAAGTTATTCTAAAAAACAACTAATGATAGGCAGTTTAATTGTAAAATAAAACACGATTTAAAAGTATCGTATAATAAAAATCACCATCATCACCCAAGTTATGTAATTAAATAACAAGTTATTTCATAGAAAAACAAGTTAGTTCATAAAACTATAAAATATTGTGTGTAATCTAATTTATATTAGATTACACACAATATTTATTATTTTATCTGAATTATACTTTGACGGTATTTAGCTACCCTTCAAGTGAGAAATTCAGTAATATATTTTTATCTCTACTTCTTCCAGTTACTGCACAGAATAACTGAATTATACCTTTTCATGGTAATATCTACATGTATGAAATAACAATTTAATTAAATTTGGGGCGCATTATAGTAATTTATATAAAGATAAGTGCTTTAGAGATATATACCTGTCTGAAAACGCTTTGTGCAACCTTGTAGTCCCACAACGCAAGGTAAACCATATTCACGACTCACTACAGCTCCTATTTGATAAATACCACTAATTATTGTAAGATTGCATAAAATTATTATATCATAGTTTTATTTTCACTTACATGTTTAATCGTTTGAAAAAAATGTGTAGTAAATTAATAAAAGTTAGCGCTATTTTCTTTGTATGTGTGTGTAAGTGTCATATAGAAATATAAGTTTTACAAAATGTTACAATTTGTTTTTTTGCATACTTTTTTTTTGTGAAAATCAAAAGACGAATGATCTATAAAAAAGCAATGCCTTTAGATAATGGTTCTTAAATTTTAATACATTATTTCCCTTTTGAAATAAACTTCATTTTAATACTAAGACTTTCCTATGTTCTCTTAAATTGGTTTGTGCATGTTAAACATTAATCTCATTGCAAATAACTCCAAATGAAATTGGTACCTGATATTTTTATGAAATTTAAATAACAAATATACACATATTTAAAATGAACGTATTTTTTTTTTTTTTAATTTGTTTGTTTAGGAATCCAATTTTTTTAGAAAGGACTCCTTTAACTTTGAAACTATATAACTGCGGGTAGTGCTAGACGAACATATTTCTGCAGTGAGATGCAGAAAGAAGAGGCAAGTGGTGTGGTGGATCGAAAGGTATGGAATTTTAAATACGCCGGTTTGAAAAATTAATTATAATAATGAAATGTGACAATAAATTGTTGTAAAATGTGAATACAGTGGAGTGAGTTCATCATTTTTCTTACAAAGAAGGGGTCTAAGATCCCATTACTGGATAGTGTAACCCAAATAGTCATTTTAGCAGAATGCAGTGGTGTTGTAAGACATACAGACTGGTTTCAATATCGCACAGTTATTAGTTTTTCTTTTAGACATATCCTTTACAATATAAATGGGTCTCGTTTGTAAACCATATGCTGTAGGGTGTCCCAGGAGAGGCCAAAAAAATCTTGTCTTGAAAATGTAAGGTCTCACCCTCTAAAATTTTTCTTTTTGTTGTAATATATTACAAAAAAAAAAAAAAAAAAAAATCAAGTCATTTAATTTTTTTTTATGGGTCCATTAATCTAACTTATTTAACAATTGTAAAATATAGTTTTTTACTTAAGTGACAAGTATTTAATGTAGTCTTAAGTAATAATTACTGTATCTTAAGTTTAACAATTTATGTGTGCATTATTATGCAGAATTTAAAAATGTTAACTAAATCGTATTTTTCTTGATTTTAGAAATGTTTTATATTGCTACCTACCCAGAGAAAAACCATAATCTATACAAAATGTGTCGGAAATTATAAAAAGGAGGCTTTCATATTTGAAAGAAAATTTCATTCTAACACCAATAGTATTTAATGTAGCTAATAAAAAAACACACCACATTTCACATTATTTTGGACATCTTTATGTAAATTCAGTGACCTTGAGGGACCTCTAAATATTTTTTTACAATTCTAAAAAAATTCAAGATGTTTTATATTCACAGAAAGAACATTTTTGGAGGGTGTGAGTTCACCTTTTTAAAAGTTGAGGGACAACCTAATATGCAGCCGTCATTAAATTTACTTCCTTCCATCAGTTTTGCAAACCAGTGTATTTAAAATTCCAAATCTGTCTATCACAACTAGCCACATGTCTCTTTTTTCTGTTTCTCACTGTTTCGCAGACGTACAATTTCAAAGTTAAGGATTCCTTTCTGAAAGACCCTGCAATATAATTTGTAATTATTGCAGGTAAAAAACTAAAAAATACTTTTTATTTTTATATTTTTCTTATGACCACACGATTATCATAGAGATTTTAAAAATAATTTTAGATTTGAAAATTGTAAATATTTTTTAATTTTAATTTCCATTTATTCTTGAATTCGTTTTAGTTATAACTTTTTATGATTGTAAAATTTTTAACGTTGTAGTGGAGTAGAAGCTTTTGTTGAGAAGCTCTCTGTGTATATTTGTCTGGCCGTAATCGTAAGTGCTTAAATAGTAATTAAACAATTAATTAGAGAAATATTCACTGAATCACTGCTATGTATGTTTATAAAAAAGATATTTATTTACACTTAATATATTTACAACATTCTCTGTTATGTAAGTTAATATAAGGTTAAAAATTAATATAATTTCTACTACGATGATCTTAACTTACAAATAAATCAATTTAAACATGATAAATTTTGAGCCAAGTTACAATGTACCAATACTAGAACAGGCATTAAATAAGGTACTCTTTTATTCTACGTTATTATCTCATACAAATGTTGACTGTGAGGAAATATAAAATGTTTTCCTGAAATGTTATCTCCGCACCTGGGAATTTAATAAAATGTGATATGCATACTTACAATTCATATTTTCGAATGACCCCCATTCAAGGATCCTTACCTAACAATATGTTCTGAAACTATAATAACTACGGGTGTGGAACATCGCTCAACTTTCAATTACACTATATTATTGACTTGGATTTATCTCATTTACCGTTTTTATATTTTCATCACTCATTCAGAAAAAATGGCCGATATTATTCTTGTACGGGTCGTTAAAAAAAAAAAAAAAAAAAAAAAAAAAAAAAAACTCCGCTAAAATGGTGATTTGGGCGATATCCTTTTCGATAATCCTTATATTATCCTTTATTTTAAGTGAAAGTGAGGGGAGAAAAAGAGACGATCGTTGATGAGGTATGCTCAAAGAAAGAAAACTCTGTGTAAAGGCATTCGTTTTTTAACTTTTTATGCCATTAAAGCATTTTTATGGGAATTTAGGAGGTGGGGATGTTTTAGAACACCTTAAGAGGCATTACCACAGCGATTTTTATAAAAATCGTTAGAGCCTTTTCTTAGAAATCCTTGAAAAACATGATTTTCCCATCGGCAGCTACCTTATGAGCAATTGAGCATACGCGATTTTGACAAAAACCTTAATGGTAGGTCCCATGGCCACCGCCAACCCATACACCTAGTTTGAATATCGTAGGTCAATTTATTCGAGAGTTATACTGATCACAGATACACATAAGCACAGACAGACGTTTTTTCTAGATTAACTTCTTTTTTAAAATCAGAATGTTCCAAAACGTGGAGAAATGCCAAAAAAAATTAAAAAAAAATTTAAAAAAAAAAAATTTAAATTGACCTAATGCTATACTTTCATTTCCCTATGTATACATATGGGTAATTGAAAGTAAAAATCATTTTCCCACGGTTAACAATACATGCAAATTCCCAAGTATATTTCCCAGTATAGGATGCAACTGTTGAAGCTGGAAGCTTGTTTACCAAACCGAACTGATCTCTCCAACTCTCTTAAGAGCGGTAACAATTGTTGCATTTCGATTTTACTAGAATGTTATCTTTAGTAACTAACCTATAAAAGTAGGTGCTTGTATAAAACTAGATTCAGTTGGTCGAGTGTTTAGTATTAAGCTACCTTATCCTTGAGTAGGAACCTGGAATTTTGGAAAAGCAAGAAACTTGTTTTTTTCGCTGCTGTTGAGTCGGTGTCGATTGCAGCTCTAGTGGGGGCCTGATAGCGAATTTTTTTTGCGATAGTTATATTTGTACTCCTCATTGAGTAATAATTCATTTGACAAAAGTTAAGAATAAAACAAATTAGTAAAAGTGCGTTGATCTCTAAATGTCTCATTAAAATCATTAAATAAAGATCATTTGGTGTAAAATTCAGAATAGCATAATAGCCTTGTGACGACCTCTAAGTATTTTAGTCAAAATAAAAATATTACAAATTAAAAAATTTTGTATAAAATTTAGAATAACACAATTTAATACCCTTCGGAAGGCTCCTAAGTGTCATATTAAATAAAACTATCATGACTTTTTTATGCTTTAGAAAATAAAATGGTTCATCGTGAAATTTCAAAAGCAAGTCTTTTGGTCTAAAGAAACATTCTCGTAAAATAACAGAAAAGAAGAAAAAAAAAAAAAAAGAAAAAAAAAAAAAAAAAAGAGGAAAATATTCACAATACTTAACTAAAAACAAAGATTAATCTTTCATCAATTGAATTTTATTTGAGCTTACCATGAGATACTAGGCCACCCAGTTCCGTAACAACGCCAGAGATAGTGGGATAATAAGGACTCCAACCAATGTCGGTGCAGTATGTAACGAGAATTTCTCCTTTCTGTATAACAATTTAACTTTAAGTTAAATATTTATATTTAAAAAAAAAAAAAAAATCTTTATAATGTTAATCAGTATACCTTTAAATTTGACGCATCTCTTAGTTCCATAACTACTCTAGCATAACCTTTCACCACGCCTTGGCTCACAGGGATTCCTATATTTTAAGAGATATTTAAATTTTTCACTTAATCTTTAATTAGCTATGCTTTGGTATGAATACTATTTTCAAGTATTAAAAATCATATTTATGAAACAGTAGTTATCTAACATATGATTTATAACTTTACAAAGAAATTCAAATGACTTAAGACAAAAGTTTACTCGATAAAAAATAACAAAGATCATGCATTAAAATAATATTTTTGGCAAATTTGAAGGCTTTTAGGTTTAGTGTAAAGTGCAAATGGACTATTGAATCCGTTTCGATGAAGTGTTAGAAATATATATATGTAATAATGTATGCATGTATTCAAAATATTCAAACACAAATACTTCTAAAAGAATTAGAGTCAGACTCTCAGGGAGAAAACTAGTTACTGAGTATCAATAAAAGATGTAATTTAAAAGTAAGTCGATGCTGCAGATCCCTCGTTATTATTTGGAAAATAACATAGGTCTGTTATTAAAAATTGTCTCAAATTTCTGGAAAAATAATAAAAAAATTCCATCAGACAAAGTTTGATCATAAAACGAAGATCTAATACGTGTGAGTTTTATACATTTAAAAGTAATGTAATATTATTTATGTGTCTTAAAAACAGATTTATAGATTTCAAAATAATAATTTGTTCAGTATAAATTCAATCATAAAAAATGAATTTCATTTTTGAAATCAATATTGAACATAATATAAAAATAAATTATCAAAATTAAAATTATTCTCAAAATGTGTATTTTGTAGACCTGTGTAATACTTACCCTTCATAGTCAAATCGGAGATATATTCGTAAGTCTCTGAAGATTCCACAGTTTCATTGATCTAGAATCAAATTCGAAATAGTTTTCCTAAGAATTATGGTGGCAGTGTGTATATTTTTTTTATTTTCGTTACAAATTATTGCAAAACTGTATATTTTAGCAGTAAAGTAGTAAGAATTTTAATGATACCTACAGGTTTAGGGAGGCCTCGCATTATTTCAGGAAACTTGTAATTATCGAGAGTTGGAAATATCTTTCTTCTGTACATTGCCCTAGCAAAGTTAAATTAATGTTAGTATCAATAATATAAGAAAATGGATTCTTGAATTACAGACCTCTCCTGAAGATTGTTATAGATTATATTTTCATAAGAACTAAAATTAAATGTTTACTTTAGCTTAAAAAATGAGGTTAACTAAAAAAACGAGAAATTTAGCCATTAGGTTACATAGTTTTAATTATTAAACAAACACTATAGGAGAAAAAGGTAAATTACAAAAGAGTTACTGTTTAATTACTTCATGTAAAAAATTAAAACTATGTTTAAAATTGACCGAAATAAAACGCATTAAAAATCGTGACCTATACCATTCCAGAAGAGGTTATTATAAGAGAAATCAGAGACTCTATTCAAATTGATTGTTTTAATTTCTAGAAGTAAGGCACTCCAAAGATTAAGAAGTGTTTTTTTTTTTTTTTTTTTTTTTTTTTTTTTTTTTTTTTTTTTGTGTGTGCATCTGACACATGTATGAAATCCAAGTCTTTTATTTAACTGAAATGTTTAGTTAAATGTTTGAGACAGATTCTATCAGCAGATCTCTGCTTATCATCTGTACAACATTGGTATCAGTGAAAGATGAATTTACATTTCTAAGTAAGATACGTCGATTTCAGTTTTAAACTAGTTTTAATCATGCCAATTTTAAAGATGGCGTTTTCATTTTGGTATTAATATAATTTGGATCTTAGAAGTACTAACTTATGTATGCCACATTTTCTTCCCATAAATATTGTATAACAACCATAAGTTAAGATTATTAATTTTAATATCTATAAATTCTATTTCTATACGAAAGTTTATTACTTGGATTTTTAAAATACTGTGATGTTTCCTTTTAAAATCTGCAAAGTAATATGTTACCTTACAATTTATTTCGAAAATAATAAATATTTTAAAGTAGCTAATATTTTATTTACAGTGAAATTATCATTTTGTAAAAATGTTTCATTGTTGGATCAGTTTACTGCTTAATGAAGTAGTGAAGAATATTTCACTCACCTTGAGATAATACTTGGAGATCTTGTTTCCAATAACTCTCTAATTTCGTCCAGTGTCATGAAGAATATTAAATCTGTGTCTGGAATACGACCTTCAGACACCATTTGTTTTGAAAGGTGTCTGTAACCTTGCCTCCAGAAATCAAAGGATTTAATAATGAGAGACTAAAGAGAGAGTTAGATGTTCACATAATTTGGTATAGTATCTTGTTTATATTAAATAAGTTTTTCTTTCTGTTTTACTTGGGTCTTAATAAAATTAATATTTATGTATAGTAAAACAAAATAAAACCCAAATTTCAAATAATTCTATATTTTATCAGCATCTTCGAAGTTTTTTTAATATATGGTTAGAAATTCAAACAATTTTTTTTTCTTAAAAGCATTTGATCCTTTTTTTATATCCTTTTTTATTCCCTGTTTATATAATTTTATTTGGCATCGTTACACAGGTTATGTGGTTCCATTAGATTCATTCTTATTTAATGTTATACGCATCTTCTAAAAACGTGTAGTTTCAAATCCATGTATCGTATCCCGCCAACCAGTTCGGTTTGTGACGTGTCATGTCTGGGCTTAGATGATTCCTTGGTTGTAGTGTAAATGCACTTCAATCGTTTTACAAAAAAAAAAAAAAAAAAAAAAAAAAAAAAATACAGGAAACAAATTTTGGGATCGTAATAGAAAATGTTATAATAAATGTGTTAAACAGTATAAATAATTTAAAGTGAGAGAGAGGTTAAAGTGTCATATTTGCTCATCTATCAGATGTAGAAAGTATTCTTACGTATTGTATTTAAGTGACATGCTGAATCCAGAAATGCACAAATTTCGATAGCATTTGCATGTTTGTCCGTTACACTGAATTTTTTTTCCTACAATAATTCTGAAACCCCTCATCCTATTTTAATGAAACTCAACAGGTGTATTTTTGTTAGAGGTCAACTGGGTCCTAATAAAATTTTAAATAAACACGTAAACATTTCACAATAAATATAAATTGTGGATTATTATGTAATTTAAAATACTGCGTTCGTCAGTCAATTTTCTATGGTCATCTATTTTTTTTTTTTTTTAGAGAAAATAAAAATTTTACTTTCTTAATAATTATACTTACTTTACTAGTTTCTCTCGCTCGAACACCTCTACGACAATTTGGCAAAGCGAATTTTAACAAAAACCTAGAAAAATATACATAATTTTATTTCGTTTTCAATACACATTTTTAAAATTCCAAATTTACTGTTTATTAAATGTACTAACTTGGATATGAACCCCAGGGGAACACGAAGCTCGGAAATTGTTTTTTCATCATCAATCTCTTTCTTTTCTTTATACTTTCCTACTCCTACAATATTCTTTGTAAAAAAAAAGTTAGTGTCCCTAAATGATTTTTTTTATAATAAATTTAGTCAATTTTGCATCACTTTTGATTTTTCTTAAGAAATAAAGTAATTCAAATAATAAAATCTTGTAGATTGTAAAATACATCATTTTTTGAATACTGAAATGTTAAAAAACTGTTACAGACAAGCTTATGCAAATAACCGTAGTATGTATACGTAGTTTCTGTCAAAGATACGCATATAAAGCGTCTGTGAAAGTTTTCAGAGTTGATTTTGCTGGTAGAATGGTCTGATATAGAAAATTTATCAGTTTTAAGCGTGTTAATTAACGTATTATTTGGAGTTCGACATTTGGGATGTAGTTTGTGAGGTTCATGAGGTTTTTTATGAGGTTATGAGGTACGTTGGAAGAATATGAGGTTTTTAGTATTAATATGGGGGTGAGATATCATAATTACGTGACGTCTGGCAAAAAATAGAGCTTGTAAAAGCAGTGTGATCATAAAATGATTATGGGGATACGCAGACCTGAATAATTTCACGTGGTTATTGAGCAATACTGGGCATCAGAATTATGTTAAGACCTTCAAAAACGTTAAGGTAAGGTCTGTGGAAAGATTTGTCCCCGAAATGGATTTTATCGTGTACTTACCCCAGATAAGTATTGAAGTATTAGACCACTTTACTAGTATTTCATCAATCGTATTTAAGTTAACATCTCCTAATTATACAGGGCTTATGGAATTATATATAAAAAGTTCTGACATAATGTTTTGGTAAATATTGAGAACCGAATATAAACTACAATACTTCTATGGAAGAGGGAATAGTGATCGACATATATTACTTCTATAAGGTAAAAAGTTGATTTTTTTATTTATTATTATTTAAGAATTATTTATTATTATTATTTTTTAATTTATTGAGAATTTTTATCATCAACAGTGTATTTTTTCTAATAAAGTTACAGCGATATGAATACTCAAGATTTACCTGCAAAGGCTTTATCAAAAGTTGCGGATTCATTTCCCATGTAACTGATCGCACATCGAACTAAAATAAGAAAATTTTGTTATTTTTAATCATTTCAGCATAACTCACACGATTATCGATATTAAAAACACTTTTTATATATTTATTGTTCTAAGGAGGTGGAAAGAGGGATGGATTTTACACAAAATAAAAATTAATACGAAATCATTAAAGTTGTGTCTAGTTTTGAGTGTGCAATAGAACTCTTACCAAGAAAGAGAATTAAAAACATACACAATTACTTCGTATCTCTACGCCTGAAGCACCGGTGTCAGAATACTCATCTCGTACGCAAGAGATCACGGGATTGAACCTCGCTGGTGCCCTGCAATATCTCATTTTAAAGTGAATAGATACGGATGATATCATGTCAGATGTTTTCATGTTCGTGGTTGCGACTTTTAGAATTTTCTCCACGTCCATAAAAAATCTTCTAAAAGCCATTATTTAAGCAGTGTTTGTTGCAGTCAATTTAGTTAGCTTAGATAAACCATATTTGTAAGGAATGGTTTTTAACAAAACGGGGTAGAAATAGCATTCAACTTGAAAAATAAACATTGTTGGATAGTCCGATCTGGCAATCAACACCTCATATATGATTTTAAACTATTTTTAAAATATTCCTGAAGCTCAGTGCTACAAACTGAACTACATTCGTCAGTTTTACAGGTGATATATAAGTTTTAGAAACGTATTAAGGTTCTTTTGGCTCACCTTGATTTGGTTGGTTGTTTTCAGATTATCTGGCGTCGTTAGCAACACGAGGGCTATAATACGCCGAAACATTCGTCATTTGACAAGCCAACATACATTTACAAACACCCATGCCTTACACGGGACTCGAACCCGCAACCTCGCGGTCTAGAAGCATGCACGCTAACCTATATACCGTTTGGTCGGCTTGGCCCACTTTGAATAATTGAAGTAAAATGAGATAAAATACCTCTTTAACACATCTGTGTCCGTGTCTTTTAATGAATTGCCTAAATTTATATCCAGCTTGACTTGTGGAATTCTCCAACCATTGTAGGGCATCCTGCAAAGTGTAAAGTTTTTCTTTTTAAAATCTTGCAAAATCTACAAATTTGTCAAAATCAAAAGTTTTAATACTGCACATAAAGTAAGAATAAAATGCTATTCAGGAAGTATAACACCATACCAATATATTTGTTTTTGCCAGGATTTTCTTAGAAGTGCTCTTATTCCCTCCCATGAACTCGGGTATTTAGTTTTAAATTTATAAATAAATATTACCTCGTTAATATTTTTAAGTGGGTCAGCGGTTTTGATTAACTGAGACAAAATTAAATATAATTTAACTCAATACTTTTATTTTCATTTTTTCATTAGTTTTTATTTTTCCAAATATTCTTTAAATTTAATTTGGGTTCTTACATTGCATTACGTTATGTTTCCGTCAAAACCTAAATGTACATATTACCTAGGTAATATCTTCATATCATTCGAATTGTTCCCTTAATGTGTATAATCATCTACCACCGTAATTTTCATTATATAATGTATTTTTAAAAAAAATCTACTTTTGTACTAAACTAAAATTGATAAATGATTCATCAATTTAAAGACTACGACCTCCTCTTCTGAAGAGTGTTTTGTTTACAATTGCAAATTGTGTTATTTGTTTGATAGTGTGATAATATACAGTAGATTGCAGCACTACGGAAAATAGAAAATCCCAATTTAAGCAAGAAGAAAAAACATAAGGACTCATTTCAATGCAACATAATACAATATTTAACTCTGATGAATTTCCATAAAACTAATTTCTATAAGCAATCTAAAATTAGCAGGTTATGCACTTGCCCGCTGTTTATTAGCAATCAATTTTGAAGTGTCAATTTAAGAATATAATAATTTTACAGAATAATTTTACGCAATCCATTATATTTCCATGAAGGAAAATAATTGTTCTTTTTGTCATGCATTTCTACTTTAGTTAATTCAGACTTATGTATAGAATACATAAAAAAATTTTTTGTTAAATAAGGTTACATTTTTTTTTTTTTTGATTTATTCACATTTATAGGTTATTTTTTTGCAATATAATTTGTACATCTTTCATTCAACTAAATCTGCATTATCTCACCTCGTAATTCAATTTTAGCACACTTTTTAACTCCTCATCTTAAAATTTCGCATTTTTAAATATCGTATACAAATACAATATCCGATAACAATAGTTAAAAGAAAATAGTGGTTAATATCTTCACATCCTATTATTATCCAAGAGAAAAATATGAATTGAATATTTTTTTTTTCTCTCTCTATAAATAGATACTCCAGTTTTATCCAAGTATTTAATTTTATGTAAATTAATAAAATTAAGAATTATTAAAACTTACCATAACAGACATCAATTTGAATTTTTCGCTGCCTAGATCTTTAAGTATTTGATACGCTACATCCTGGAAAGTAGATATATAAATTTCATAAAATGACAAACTAAAATAAATAATATCACACTATATGCTTCTTGTTCAGTAGTTTCTAACCTGCATAGCTTGAGGAATATTTGCACTTTCTACATCAGAGGACGTGGCCAAGAGTGAAGCAAAGTCCCCAGACACGTCTGTATCAAAAACTGTAATATAATTGTAATTATAGAAAATAGAATCTAAAAGGAAAAACTCCCCATGACTTAATATTGAATAGCAATCCACACATTTTGATTTCTTTTTAAAAGTACATTCTTATTCGAGAGATTACACACTGAACTTATTTACTAAATATATTTGATTTTCAAATTCCGCTAAATCCGATTTAGTCTTGTAAGAGTTTTACAAAAAGAGAAAATTGTCAGTTTTAGTTAAATATATTTTGATTGGGTTTTAAATTGTGTGACGTAATAAAATTGAATTAAGGATTAAATGCTTTAAATTCCATTTTTATTCATTTATAGTTTAACAGAAGCTGCATAAATGATCAAGCGAAATGAAATTTGGTTTCTGAGCATGTAAAATATTATTATTATATTATATAGACTGAAACAAAAATTTATTAATAAAAAAAAATCAATTTTAGAATTACATATATCACTTACTTCCCCTGTTACCATCGCCAAGTATCATAAAAACAAGCATATTCCAACTGGAAGAACTTTCTAAACTGTCTAAATGTTTGGTTCCTACCTAAGAAACACATTTTTTAAAATCCAAGGAATATCTAAATTACATGGGTATGCGTTCAGAGTAAATTGTCAAATGCAAAAACACTTAATAGATCACTTAAAATTTATTAAAACGTTATCTCTAAAATCTTGGAAAAAATAATAATAAAAAAAAAAAAAAAGTGCAAATATAGAAGTTGTATTAAGTAGCACCTTAATAATCAAGTTGTTTTCAATGACATATTGTAAGTATTTGTAACTTTCAATCATGTACGGTCAAACTGGAGGAGGACTTAGTGAATAACTAGGTAACTTTGTGCCATAGTAGATAGGATTTCAGTCGGTTAGCATCTACTATCGAGTAAATAAAAATTCCCTACTTCTCGGAGATTTAAAGACCTTATTATAAATGTCTATGGTTACCGATCAAACCTGCAATGGAATTTTGGGGTTGAAGTGCGTATCTTTGGCAGAGAGTTAACCTCGTCCGTGTCAACTATGTAATTTTTTATTGACAAAAAGTAAATTTTATTTATTTTCAATCTACATATTACTGAAACAGGTGCATAGAAAAATACGTTACCATATGTTAGTTACCTTATGAGTTATGACGTAGAAAAAAAATGCGAAACATATATATTTATTTATTAAAAAAAAACTAAAAAAAACACATCTGCAAGATGCTGTCAAAAATACCCGGCAGTTTCTACGTACAACAACGAAGCTACCACTTTTCCATTACAACTAGTTTTGTCTTTCTATTGGGTGAATAGTTCCCACCAGATAGTCTTGATGATGGTTTTTATAGAAAGACAACTCGTTGACTTAGAAATGTAGTGATGCATGATTGAAATTGGCTTCATAAGTCTACAAAGCAGTTGCCTTTCTCCTGGAACACTTCGTTAAAAATGGGACTAGTCTCGTTTCCATGGCAACAGACAACTCTAAGACAACGTGACGGGAGTTTGTGATAGATAGATAGCATAAAGTTTAGATTTTGCAGCCAATAGAATTTCTGACAAAGTTGTGTAGAGTACAATATTAGTGTTGGTTGTTATCAGATTATCTGGCGCCGTCAGCAACACGAGGGCTATAATGCGCCGAAACATTCGTCATTTAACAAGCCAACATACATTTACAAACACCCATGCCTAACACGGGACTCGAACCCGCAAACTCGCGGTCTAGAAGCTAGCACGCTGACCACTATACCGTTTGGTCGGAATATTAGGGAGTTAACAATAAGATTTTCAAGGGGTTTAAAGAATAAAACATATATGGTATTAAGTTGCCTTAACTAAAGGGGGGATATTGTGTTATCGAGAAAAAAAGTTATACTTTTTTACCAAGCAGCTTAATTTTTTTAACATATAAACCTTAAGTTGAGTTTGATCTATAGTAAATTATGTGTTTGGTAACATCCATCAAATATTAAGGCAGATATCATATAAAATCTCCAAAAAGTGGCTAAAAGTTACCCAATTTGGCCCTACATGCCTAAAGTACTTAACTTACCTCTTCAAAATCAGAGCAACTGTTTATCAGGGCAGTGAAAGTTTCTTTTGAAGTCTCGTGCTTCAAAAAATTCAAGTGGTATTTCCAAAGGTTTTGTTTGACATCATTTGTTCCCCAAGCGTGAAAAAATAAATCCTTCAAAACATGAAGATAGTTGTTAAATATTTATTCCTCGTTCCTAAAAACTAATGTGAATAAATAATAATTAGAAACTGCAAGAATGTTTACTATTTTATTTTTTATATTATATAACATATTTTTCCATATTTGTCTCTTTCTCATATGTTTAAATGGAACATTAAGATGCCAGAAAAACTGGTACTGTAGTCTAATACTCCTATGTTTACCAATGGTTCTTAAGTGCTAAAGGATTTTTGAAAAATTTTAATATTAGTTTTTTCTCAGTGTAATTTCCTCAGTGAAGATTTTTTTTTTTTAAATATACTCATTAAAAACATCTAATAACATGTTTTTTTGCCTTCCATATAAATAAAATATTTCAAAGCATTGCATAAAAAAAAAAGACCTTAATTATAGTTTATCCGGCATTTTATGGGATTGGCTAATATCCGTAACAATAGCCGGTTTACACGTACCGTATTAGGATTAGCTAATGTTTAGCAATATTGGTAAGCATTTTTATACTACTGGGTAACTGTGTCAACAGCACAATCAGTAGCATAGCCAAGAAAAGATAACATTAGCAAGCTTCTCATAGAAAAAGCAGGGGAAGAAAATTTTGCTATACGACCTTACACAAAACACATCGCGCCATTCACGTGAACTCTCAATTGTAATTTTTCATTTCCAATGAATATTTCTTTTCTGTTAACACCTCTGCAAAGTTGTTCATTTATGTGAAGGGTGCACCCTTTATTACTCAATTACCCGATAATACCGAATACTTTGAAGAATGGATGGCTTTGGAACATTGCCAGGTGGATATTTTTCGCGTATAAACTTCGTTAATTCTGGATTATCTATTATCCGTCCAAAAATGCTCATCATAATGCCCTTTGAAACTGGTGTATCAATACCATATCGCATGATCCCCTGAAATAAAGAACAAACCTTATATAATTAAGGACTCTAGTTAAAGCATCAGAGAAAATAACGTTTACATGATAATTTTCTATTTAACTCTTACGATACAACGTGTTAAAATACATAATCAACATTTGCATTATTCAGAGTATTTATTTAAATGATTTTATTACTATATTAAAAAAAATTCTAAAAATAATTTTCAACAAGAATTCAATTTCTAACAAAAACTGCTTGTTGACTATAAGTAGCGAATACGCCTAGGAATCTTTGCTTCATAGAGGTATCGGATTATAACTTAGATATTAAGTGACAAATTTTCTTGCCGAGTTTGTTACTATATTTGTCAACTTGGAGACATTTTTTGTTGAGAAAAAAATCTAAATTGTAAAGGTTTTTGTTATATGTAGTTGAGTTTAACAGAGGACGATTTCAGTCAGTAAATATCAACGAATTGTACTTTTGTATCTGAACCTGATGTAGCGAAATAACGTTTGAAGAAGCAGTCATTTAGTGACAGTTACTGTAACAATTCCACTTTTTAATGCCATCACCACTATGAAGTTATATACTTATTATTTTTTGTATTGTTAAAATCATTCAAATTATTAATGAAATATATTCTCACGATTTTATATGGCTTACTTCATTTTTACCAAATTGAATATTATATTGGTATCAGCTACTTTTTCATGGTTTAGATTTAGAAGGTCATATAGAGATTAGAGCCATTAGAGAAAGATATTTACCTCTACTATAGCCATCATCACGTGATTGTAGAATGCAAGAAATCCCGAAGAAAAGTATATTATCTGGTTTAAATTTTCACAAGATGCTCCTTTCTTAATAGCTTGCCTCTATAAGTATAAACAAACTTATTTTAGTGATTGTGTGAATTCAATATCCATTTGTAGTTATTTAGCACAGTGGTAGTGTAGGCTACCATTATTTTCCCTAATACTACAACGGTGCAGATGGAAATTTAAAGAACTATTCTCTCTTATATACATTCAATTTATAAAATCTATGTTGTATATATTTGATTGTGGTATATAGGGTAGTATATAAGTAGGGTTGGATATCCTTAAAGAGAGTTTGATATATCGCGGGCTTGGTTTGACAAGGTTCCAACTGACATTTTTGTCAAAAATGAGTTTTTTATACCATTGCATTTCAAATAAAGAGTACTATCACTGATAAAATTTTCATTTAGCTCTTATGGATAATAATACATTTACTAGAGTGACAAAGTTCCAACTGCCGATAAAATTATCGCAATGTTGGTTGGACAAGATACTAACTGCAGTTAGAATTTTGTCAAACTATAAATAATCACGTTTTTGCATTCTACCCCTTAAAAATATAAGTGCAGTCTTTATTCAGTTAATGAATTAAGAATGTTGGTATTGCGCATAGAGTGTATACAATTATTGTTTTAATAATGTTACAGAAGTTTTGTATTTATTAGTATGTTTTTAACATAATCTACTCAAATTATTTTCCGAATATGTCATTGCAATAAAAACTATGTAAAGAATTTTAAAAGTTCGGTTACATGAATGATTTTTCTTTTAAAAAAATTGTTACTTCAATTTATCGTTTGCCTTTAATACTGTATTATTAAATGAAAAAGTCTTTTGGAAAACAAATGCCTATAATTTGTGTTAAATATATCAATAGAACTTTGAACATTGAGTAGAATATTAGATTACTAGCGAGATGGTTTACATTTGAACTGGTTGACACAGCTGCTTATAGCATGTATATACTCTTTGTTATGATTGCTATTAATTATTAATAAATCAGCGAATCAAGATTCAATACATGATATCCACACGTAAAATATAGGCATACTTAAGTTAGGGCGTTGAAAGTCTTGTTATATACATTAGATTCACTGCAACACACACACACACACACACACACACACACACACACATTACTTTTTAAATTAACTATCCTAAACTCGACTACACACAAGTTTATTATAATAATACACTAGGACTCCTGCTTTCTAACGCTTATCAAACAAACCCCGAACTCGCTACTCTTAATGTTTTCTGCTAAAAATGCATAATAATTGAAAACCGTTCGTCAGTGAAAGCTTTGTCATGTGATCCTGGAAATCAATAAATAAGAAATTAATATCCTTAAAATATCGAGCACTTGGTCTTTACAAACAATAGCATTCAAATCAACATCGAATCTTACCCCACCTTCAAGACCAATCTTGCCAGATTTTCATCTGTAGATTTTTTTATAGCTATAGGACAAAAAAAAAAAAAAAAAAAAAAAAAAAAAAAAAAAACTCTATTTTACATATTAAATAAAATATCGTCTGAAATTTCTGTATAATGTAATACCTCAAAAATATGTCACATTTTTGAAAACTACTACTTAATACTGTGCCTAAGCATTTGAGTAAAAATGAGGATTGTACTGTACATGACTACAGCACTGGTAACTCCTGTGGAATTTTGACCCATCAAAGCACCATCTTTGAATACTGCTTAGAACTTTGAGATTGTTCACATGTTCACATGTTCACATAAGTTGCAAGTGACGTAGCCATGCATAATCTTCATAGTACCGTGGAATTCAAAATACGAGTACAGTTCTCGTACTACATCTGGCAACACTTTATTTTCTGATTTGAACATGGGAAGAGGAAGAGGTAAAATAAAAATACCGTTTTTTTTAACTAACTTAAAAAAAAAAAATATCACTTCTGCGTCGCTCTAGGTCCCGGCCTGATTAGACGTTATTTTGCATAAAAAATTATCATTGTTCATACAAATCAATCATCTAATAATAAGAATGGAGCCTTTTTTTTTTTTTTGTTGTTGTTGTTGTTGGTATACTCTGATTTAGCGGCGAAGATATAGAATGTTAAAAAAAAAAAAAAAAAAAAAAAAAAAAAAAAAAAAAAAACTATTTCTTAGATCACGGTGTAAGTATAAATGCTAGAAAAAATCATAAGTGTGTTGAAATAGTCTTTATTAGATTTTAATGGCCATTACTCTACTTACCCCTATTCACCCTACATTACAACTTTAAGTACATTTATCAAACTTCTTCAACGAAACATGACTTACTTTCCCTATGTTGGTAAAGTATTTCAGAATTAGGTCTATTCCTAACGGGCAAATTGCTCCGGGCATAACTTCCCTAAAATAATAACAACATTAATCATATTTTCCTAACAGTCTCTCTTCAAACTACATGTATCATTTATTCAATAAATATTGTTACCCGACATTGGCCACAGTATGAAATTCATTATCACTTCGCAAAGCAGAATCCAAATCGTGTTTCATTTCGAAATCAGTTACCGCAGCTACATTTGTGACTGGACGAGACTGTAAAAGAAGTTTATTATTTGTGAAATATAAAAAAATATCTAAAGTGTTTTAATTTTAACAAACAATTTTATACCAGTTATCAGTAAGTTGTGTAATAAAAAAGGAGAATTTAGAAACTCCTGATATACTTAAGCAAATCTTGCAACTTTTTAAAACAAAATTTATAAAAGCATTTCAGGTTTTCAATCCTGCTAGAAAATACAAGCTAATTCAGTTTATATAATTTGAATTAAAAACTTTATATATATATATATATATATATATATATATATATATATATATATATATATATATATATATATATATATATATTCTTCAATTTCCATTATTTTTTCTTTTAAACATTCAGAAATTATTATTATTATTATTTTTTTTTTATATAAAATTATATTTATTTTAACTCTTTCTCATGCATAAACTGAAAAAACTCTTACCTGTAAAATATAAACTTTTCCATCAGCTATTCCCCATTCGATATCTCTGGATGATTTGGAGTATTTTTCGATCTAAAATATTTTTGAATTATAAAATTAATAAATTATCGATTTAGGTTTACATATAAGGACCAATTTCAACATTTTAAATGTTGTACTAGCAGCCGCTATATTTTAATATTGAAAAGACAAATGCATTATATTTCGTAATAGTAGATAAAAAGAAATCAACCGATTACATATAACACAGAGAGGAAAAAATATAGTGTTACCATGTCAATATTATTAGCCACGAATTTATATTTTCATTTATGAATTAGATATATAATAAATTACATATTTCAATGTTATTTTTAGTAACTAGGCTAGTGAAACATCACACAATTTTCCATTGTACCATAATACAAGAGAGTTTTATAATAAGTTTTACGGATTAATGCAAATTACCCCCATTTGCGTTTTCACGTTTTCATGTGAAAACAAAAAGATAAAAAAAACGTAATCAGTTCGACGAGTTTGAAGGATCAATTGTAAAAGTTATGACACAAATCTTGCCATGTTAGCGAGTTCGACAAAAGTTTTGGCGATAAAAGTTGCTGTCAATTACGAAATTTGGGTCAGAAAGTTGACTCTAAACAAAGACAGAAGAGCATAGATTCTATAAAAATTGTTAAATAAATGAGGTGCATAAATTAAATTTATACTTATTTTTAATTTAACAACATAATTTAAAAGATATTAGGTGCACGTGCATCTTTTCATTTATTTCGGATCGCTGATAATTTTATTGAAATGTAAAGACAGGAAAATACGACTTGAAAAGTACGATTTTTATTGTTGAGAGGTTAAGAGAAGTTCGTGTTTCAACTTTTCACACCTTTTGAATATTTTTGCCGGAGATTTGGTGGTGGGGATGCAACCAAGGAAAGCTATCTAAACCCTTTTAGGATGGAACACCTAAAAAAGCTTTACAAGAATGCTTTTTTATCCAAATGGAAGGAGTCTCTTTTTTGGCCATTGTTGAAGAACCCCTAAAATTTTCAGTGGGAGGTACCTTTTGCGCATGTTCAATTTTAATGAAAACATAAACTTCGTATCTTGTGGGTACTTCTAATTTAAATACCAAATTATAACAAAGTTGCGAGAACCGTTCTGGACTCTCTAATCACAGACTAATTTTTTTTTATATAGGACCTTCCGATACTTAAAAGTATTTAAAAATATCAGTATTTGTATTTCGGTTTGATCCCAATGCAATACTTATATTGTCCAGTATTACATATCTGTTAATTGAAAGTAAAAATATAAAATTTACTTTTAATGAAATTTTCCCCAATCTCTCTACTAATTCTTTTGTTAAGCAGCTCTTCTTTCGGTCAGCTTTAGGTACGTCTTCGGTGAGGGTACCACCATTTTCTATTATAATCAAACATTATTTTAAGACATAAACATAACAAATTATATAAATTCTTAAAATTACTATTTAATTATTTTGTTTTGTCGACACCAAACCGCAGTGTTGTCAAATTTTTGATGTGTATAAGGGTTATTTTGTGTAAACATTTAACAAGTTATTAAGAAAAAAATCACAAAAGTATATACAAAATTTTGATATTACATTCCAATTATACCACCTTTAAAAACAATAAAATTCATTCAGAAAAAAATTGGAAAACGTTAAAAAGTCTTAGAAATATATTTTTTTTCATATGGAGTGTAGTATTCAGAACAATGAACAAGTTTAGAAAATAATTCTTATGCATAGACTGAAAAGATGGTACGAATGTTATGTCTCACTGGTAATGGTTGAAGAACTACTTTTATAGGATCAATACAACTGTGCAATTCAATCCAATCTAAGAGTTTTGCAGGAAATTTCAGACCTAAGGTTTGGAAACCTAAAAACTTAGGAAAATTTTTATGAAACAATAATTTACTGAAGAAAGGAAAAAGTGACAAGGAACTTTAATTTAGCCCAGGGACAAAATAGGATTTAAAATATACATGGTGCAAAGTTCAGTCTGGAACCACTTTAATAACTTTTGAAAGGATGAAACTATTGTTGTGGTAAAAGGATATGCGTATAATAAAAGGAGTATGCGAGGCACTTCAGCGCTCCTAGAGGCGAAATTTGGAAGTTTCCAATTCTATCCCAGAATCTATAAAAGGTAGCGAAATTTAGTCAATATCAAAATTGGATTGTGTCCTTCGATTTAGAAAAGAAATAAGAACTGAACTTTAATGAAGCAAAAACTTAATTTGAAACCCTTAAATGTCTATTTAAATTCATTTAAAATCCTATCAAATCTAAGGGTGTGGAACATCGAATTATTCTCAATTGCATGCACTACAATACTGGTTACGGCATTTAAATTTGACATGGATTGATGAAATTAACCACTTTCGTTTTCCTGTTTTCATTAATTTAAAATACATTGGATAGTTTAGTGAAAATTTTGGTGATAATTATAATATATTGAAAGAATAATTATAATAAAAAATTATGACATTGCATTCGATCAAGTTTTTAGGGCAAAAAAAGGTTAGTCCATGGCAAAGATTCGAGGGTTTTCTTCGTAGTGGTCAAACACTAAGCTCAAAATCGCGTCAATACATTGACACTGCACAAAATAAGTTGACAATGTTTATAAGGGATTTGTATAGAAAACTCTATTTTTATGGGTTAATTTTTATTTTTTTAGTTATTGCAGGATAATTCTTTAATATCTTTTAATTCGTCTACTTTTAACTAATGTGTATACGTAACAAATAATATTACCTTGCATCACAAGCTTTTGCTGTTTTGAACCCAAGCGAACAGTCCAATTTTCCATTCGTGCTCCTTTTAAGAGTAATAGTATCAGGCTCAACTGATCCAGATACTACAGTCTGAAAAGAAATAAACTTATCAAAATTTCGCACTAGCCTGTCTAAATTAATAACTTTTTAATTAAATATACACACGTTGAAGCTTCAACACTTCCCTAATATTGCGAGAAGCTTATACAAGGACTCGTCTGTCTGACAAACAATACTACAAACCCTGCAGACACACGGATGCTATGTTCATTTAAAGGCCTAGCCGAGATGAACTTCCACACCAAAAAACATCCGGAAGGGAATTTTCAATTAGTTAAATCTGAACTCAAATTGGTATCGACTTGTGTCATATGTCAGTTTGAAGGCCTCGATAAGATTAGTAGGATTACATAAAATTCAACTGAAAATTACAAAGAAAGTACTTGAAAATCTGAACGGAAGAGAGCTACTCTGAAGTCTAGAAAAGCCAACTTCCCGACTAAAACTCATAGTCCAGAAGTGAATAGTACATCGTTTGCATTACCATCAGCGAAACACCAGACGCCGTAAAAACGCAGAAAAAAAACGACGAGCCGAAAGATCGAATTAAGACTCTCGGAAAAACAAATCGGAAAGAACCAACACTAGTAAAAATCTAATTACAAATAATCATACCCAACAGGCGCGTAGCCAGGGGGTGGCTGATGGGGCTGATAGTCCATGATCCCTCCCCCCCCCCACCAGGGACTCTGGTTCACTAGTACAATAGGTGACAAGGGGTGTCAAGAAAGCCACAAACCGGCTCTTTCTTAGCAGCCATCTCCAACCTCCAAGAGTAGCATTGTATACATATTCAACATTGCTCGGATCCCACGTTGTTAAACACTTCAGAATTCTCCATATAAGAAATTTCTTATTTCTACCCCATTCAAGGTAAGTGTAATTTTTCGCTATTCAAATAAATTATTTTATATAAATGGTTACGATCATAAAGCTTTTTCTTAAAACTATTGACCTATTTAGCTGGGCATGCGGATTGGGACGTTAAAGCGTTAGATTGGGACGTTATTAATCAAATGTTAATGGTTATTGTTGGCAATAACATTATAACTCCAATAATAAATTGATATAATTATAATATTTTAATAATTAATATATTTTTATTGAAATATGTTTACCTAAATTAATTACCATATAGTTTTAAAATTCCAGTAACTAATTATGACAATTTGTTAAATTTTAGGAAAAAATTTACAATTTTAACATTTTTGGGGGCAACATTTTTTTAAATATCTATATACAATTTTAAAAAACACATTAAGTTCCTAAACATTTTACATTAAATTATTTAAAAAAAATCCCAAACTTGTTTGTTAGTGTAATTATGAAAATTAAAAACCAAACAAAGAAACACGTAACTATTCTTGTAAACTAAACTCAATATTTAAGAGCCGATAATTGTGTTTGCCGTCTTACTATTTTGAGATTATTCAAAATGCTTAGACTTTTTTATTTTTTGGGCAGAGAGAGTATGCAAATTTTTTCTTTAATTTTTCAAGACATTTAAACAAACAAATCAAACGTTTATCTCGCCTTTTTCTCTAGCATTCTCCCTCTTTATTCTAACTCCATTATAAAAATGACTTGATGCATATAAATTGGGTTCTGCAACTTTTCATGCTAAAAATATTAAGTGTTGTTTTTTTTTACCTCACTTTCTTTTACACACTGTTTAAATTAAATCACTGTTTATAATTTGTCCCTGGAATTTTGTTCATAAAAGCCCCGTCATCTTTCTTAGGAATAATTTATAAAAATAAATTCTTTTTAATTGAGTAAAATGTGGTGAAGTCAGCAACATAACAACGATGTTGCAAGAAATGAGAAACAACCATGTGGATAAGTTTAATTCTATATATAATGAAGCTGAAACCTTAGCTGAAAAACGTAATACAGAAGTCAAAACACAAAGAGTGTGTAAAATCCAAAAGAATCGCCCAAATATAGCCTACAAAACAACTGAAGAATACTATAGAATAACAATTTTTACGCCCTACTTAGATGATATGATATCTTCATTAAATGAGCGCTTTTTGCCTCATAAAGAAACAATTTCTTCCTTGCAAAACCTTATTCCGCAACACGCTGTTGGGAAGAGTTTTCAAGATATTGAACCATGCATCTCCTTTTATGAAGATGATCTTCCTACTTACAAAGATGTGATTGAAGGCGAATGGGAGCTGTGGAAAAGAAAGTGGATGTCGGTCGAAATGTTACCAAACTCAGCGTTTGGGTCGCTGTATGAATGCGACCAAAACATCTTCTTCAGCATATACGTTTTGCTCAAAATCCTATCCATTCTGCCAGTGTCAACAGCCACAGCTGAGAGAAGTTTTTTGACTCTTCGGAGATTGAAAACTTATCTTAGAAGTAAGACAAGCGAAAATCGCTTAACTGGACTGGCTTTGCTGAATATCCATAGGCAATGCTCAGTTTCAGACGAGATGGTCCTCAACAAATTTGACAGCAGTAGAACTGTTTGAAAATTCAATTTAACTTTATAATGCCTCTTAATTAAATACAATTGTCCCATTATTAAACTTTATTTTAAATGTGATATTTCTTCTCATTTCCTTATTTTAAAAAGCATTTTTATTGTGTTTCATTAAAGCATTCTTATCTAAAATATATTCATGCATATTAATACTTAATGTCACGATTGTGAAAAGAAAGGGTCATTTGATTATTACTACATTTAACGAACAAATTTTCTTTCCAGTGAATGCTATATGTGCTAAAAGTATTACAATCCCAAAAAGTGTTTATTTGTTTTTTAGTTTGATTAATTTTGATTTGTAAATTATTGAATGATAATTATTGTTTCCGAAGTTGACATTTATAATTTCTCAGCCCCCCCCCGAAAAAAAATCCTGGCTACGCCCCTGATACCCAAGTACATGGTCTTTTAGAAAGGATCATATAACATATAAATAACAAAACTGCGATAGAGACAGAAAGAAGGGATCAGTGGTATGTTGAATAGAGGGCAATGTAAATTTGAATACACCTGTTATATTAAAATATGGCAAAATTTCTTAATCTGAATCACGGCTAAGCTCGATCAATTTCTCACAAGCTCACTTATGCGGCTCCCGCAATCATTTTTTTTTTAACACAGTCTGGATGGAATAGCCTGTGGAGTGGGCAGTGCACGCCACGTAACGGCTGAAAAGTGCAGAGGCGAATTTTCACGTGCGGTTTTTTGTGTTTTTTAACATTAATTCAAATTTTTATTTCAATAACAAAATTATGTGCTAATTTTTTAGATAATGGTTTATTTTTTAAATTAAAATCATTTCTTTCAATTACCTAGCTTATATGTTAAAATAAGCCTAAACATTTTCAATTCTAAAAAAATCTATTTTATTCCTGAACCTACTAAAATTATATTTTTTCTACCGATCGCGTACTGTTTCAAAAAGTGGAGTTGGCATTGTAAGAGTGGGCATTCAGCGCCACCTCCGATTCCGCGCTTTTAAGCAATTGCGGTTAGAGGTCGGAAATATAGATCAAAATAAATATCAATATATCGTTGCATAGAAAAAATATCGATAAAATATCGATACATGATTTTTTTTTATTTCATTTTTAATTTTGCCAGAAACGAAGTTTTTCGGGGCAAGTTTCTACTTTTCATTCATTTTGCAAGGTGACTACTTTTCCAACTGGAATGGATCTATTACAAAAAAAAAAAAAAAAAAAAAAAAATTCCTCTCAGCTAAGTCCAAATTTAAGTTTTAATGTTTTTAAAAAAGGAATAAAGAAAATCGAAAAAACACATGGAACTACAAAACGATCATTAAAAAACTAAAAATGTTTGAAAATATCGATATATCGGTGAGTTTTATCGATATTTTTAATATCGATATTTAAAAAAAAATATCGATAAAAATATCGTCGTATCGATATATCGCTGACCTCTAATTGCGGTAGCTGTATAAGTGAACTTGTGTGAGTGTAGAGGAACGAGTTCATTGTTTCAATCCTGAAAATGGCATATTTGTTTTGGGTACCCCATATTCATCAGTATTGTTTGGTAATAAATCCGTCTGAATGAAAATGTACCTCCTTGGCAAACCGTATGCAGTCACCATCAAATTTACTTTCGTGAATCAGTTTTTGAAAACCGGTGCATTTAAAATTCCATATATGTCTATACATCACTTGTCTCATCTTCGTGTCTCTTACTGTTTGGGAGTTATTTGTCTGGGTTCTTCGGTAGTTTCTTTGTGAAAGACAACAAAGAAATGCATATTACAACATACCTTGTATAAAGAAATGTATATTATACATATTTTATATAAATAAATGTGTATTTAATGTTTTTTTTTTACCAAGCGAACGCTTTACATCCGAATATTACTATTACGAAGATTCATTGATTTTTTTTATTAGCTAAATGAGTTAACTAATAAGCCACAGTATGTGGGGTAGAATATTTTTGAATTGTTTTAATATAGTATTTGCTTAGAATCACCTCTCCCAATCCATAGTTTGCAGTGATGGTGATGAAGGATGGATTGTTGGTGACTGGATCACAAGTGAAGAGGACTCCAGACACTTCGCACCCAACCATCTCTTGGATGATAACAGCCATTGGAGAGTTCAAAATCTGACCATAGCGCCTGAAATTACAGTTTATTTAATTTTTTTTCAGAAAAAAAAAATCAAACTTGTTGCTTCTAATTTTTACTGCGTTTAAAATTAGTACCCATACCGGACAATCCATTAGAAATCCATAATTATATAATGAGTTATCTTTAGATAAGGTTATAAGGATTGCTCTGGCAAAACCTTTGTTTTACATTCCATGGAGAAATAATGATGATACTAGAAGAAACCTATACTACATGCTGTTAGCTGTATAAGAGAGGGAATTGTAATGAAATATTCATCCTAGGTTTATAGTTCAGTTCATTTCCCAGTTTGTCTGTGTAATTCGAAGTGTATTTTTTTTTTTTTTTTTTTGGTAAATATATAACTTGTGCTATTATACTGTTCTAATTTCTCACATAATATTCTTTTTCTGTATAGAGAATATTGAAAATGTATTTTAGTTCTCCAGAAACTTAGAGCAGAAAACAAATTCTCACTTTTTATATTCAACAGCTGTATGTCCAAACTGGGATGCCCAACACTTCTTCACAGACGAAAGTATCTACAATTAATAAAAAGACAAACTTCAGTATAAATATGAATGATCTGTTTCGGTTGAACTAAAAGTAAATGAAATAAAATAATTCCACATTTTTAATTGCTTCACTGCTAAGCAAATACGTACTAATGTGATAAGTATTTAATAAAATTTGTGATTTCAAGCAATTGTCAAATGATAACCACTATTATAATTACTACACTACAAAATAAAAGATTACAAACAATTCAAGTTTATTAATAAACCAATTGAACAGTGTGTTCAGAAACCACTCCTATACTTTGAAATAATACTGACAATATGGTAGAACAATGACGAAGTTATGCAGATTGGTAATTTTAGAGGAAACGCAGAAAACCAAATGGATTTCTAATAAACTTAATGATGCATGTCAATTTGAAACTGGCGTAAATATTGTTACAATGCGTTTCAGTTACTTCTTTGAACTTCTCGATAAGCTAAGTAGTCTTTGATACAATAGAGATCTTTACTCTGTTTTAACAAATCTTGCAGTTGCGTCATTGATCCACCATAGCAGCGATACTCTCAAAAGTTTTTTTTTTTTACTTTTAATTACCATGTGTTTATATAGAGTTTTCAGTCGAAAAAAATTTCGATTTTTTTTTTTTTTTTTTTTTTTTTTTTTAGCATTTTTTGGAACATCCTGACTTCGAAAAAGTGGCATAGAAAAAATATCTTGTCTGTGTGTACATGATCAGCATAATTATAGAACGAAATGACCTACTATGTTCAAATTTGGAGTATGGGTTAGTGCTGGCCATGAGACATGCAGGTTTTCGTCAAAATTGGGCATGCGCATAAGGTGGCTGCCTTTGAAAAAATCATAGTTTATTGCGGGATGGGATGAGTTTGATTGTCTAGCGCAAGGGCAACACTAGGGATAAATTGCGCAGAAAATTATCAAAGAGTCAATCTTAGAAACCAATTAAATATTTTAAAACGAAAAACAGTTGTAAAGAATAAAAATCTTTAGATAAGGTGATAAAACCCAATTTCTAATATAAACTTTAAAAGGCTAGGATGAGGAGGGGAATTTAAAAGTTTAGATAATGGTGGGTGAGCTGAGTTAAAAAGACTACGAATTATGAAATTAAAAGTGGGACAGTCTGACAAACTATGGACATCAGAAAAAGCAGCACCACAGGAATTGCATGTGGGGGCACCTTCACTTCCAGCAGAAGATTCACTTGGGTAAAGCGAGTGTGGCCTATTCCAAGAAGGGTCTAGAACACTTCCATTATCCAAAAAAAAAAAAAAAAAAAAAAAAAAAAAAAAAAAAAAAAAAAAAAAGGGTGGAAAAGGAGAAGGGGAGGGGGGGGGGGGAGAGAGAAAAAAAAAGTTATAAAATTAAAAAAAAAAAATTCACAAATTGTTAAGAAACGGCCCTAACGATTTTGATCAAAATAGCTGTGATTATTCCTCCTAAGGTGTTCTAGACACCTCCATTTCCGAAATCCCCATAAAAATGTTATAAAGGCATAAAAAGCTTTAAAACGAATGTCTTCAACACAGATTCCTCTTCCTATGAGAATCGCTCACTAATGACCGTTTTTCCCTTTTTCTCTGTTTCACTTACAAGGAAAGATAATGTAAGAATTATTATCGCCATTTTGGCGGTGTTCTTTTCCTTTTTTAAAGTCTCATATAAGAATTATCGTCAAAAATATCGCCAAACTGGCTATGTTTTCTAAGTTAATGATGAAAATATAGAAATCGTAAATAACACCAATCCACGTCAGTATAATAAAGCAATAGAAAGTTATGAATACCCCTAGTTTAACTAGATTAGAAGTAGAGTTTATAAATTAATGTTCAGTGCAGAGTTTTGGAATTCAGTTATTGACAATTTTTTCCGTTGAATCAATTTTAAAATACAACGTACTATACTGACTTAAAATTGAAGGTAATCAAAAAATTTAATTTTACAGAGGAAACCTGTAAGCTTTGATGCAATGTGTTGTGTTAGTTAGGGGGAAACTGATACTTACGAATAAGAAAAGTAATTGGTCGACAGGAAAAATAAATAAGATAGATTCAGGAACAATGTAGAAATTAAAACGTAAGCCAATTTTATAATTAATAATCAACAATTAATCAATTAAGGATTCAAAATTACAGTGATGGGTAATATATGTTTGTTATCTAAGTGAAAGAAGTCGTTTAAATCATATTAATGTTATAAATTAAAAAATGCGGCAAACTTTATCCATTTTTTCTAAACCGATTTTTTTTTCCAACTCAGAACGTTCCAAAACATGTAGAAATGTAAAAAAAAAGCCCTAAATTTGTTTTTTGACTGATGAAATACTTCCGTTACTCTTAGCATATGTGTAATTGAAAGCAAAAATCTAACAAAATTACTCCTTTGTGGCCTTGAACTCCAAGATATGTATCCATTTGACCTGCTGCAGACATTTCAGCAGTATCTTCACCTGAAAACATTAAAAAATAGTAATTAGATAAAAAAGAATATTTAATTCATAAATATTTATGAGTTATAAAGAAACATTTCCTCTGACCAAACAATCCCAGAACATTACCGCTACCATTGTTAAGGTCAATTGCCAATGTTTTTGTATTGATCCAAAGTAGTGTACAGCGTTTTTCATTTTTATATATATTATATTTAAAAAAGTTTTTATAAAATGCTATCAATTAAAAAAATTTCACAATGTTTTACCAAATTTAGTTCAAAACTAAAGTAAAATTTTACGAATATATTAGCGAAAATTGTTTAAATAATAAAAATTACACAATATTTATTTACGTTTAAGTAAATTTTTTTGTTCCACATAGCAAATATGTTTGTATCTTTTAAGAATAATGAGGACCTTCTAGTGAACAAATATAAAAACTTCGGATGTTATGGAAAACAATTTATATCTGTGAGTGCAAATCAAAATGGAGATAATTTAAAACTCCAAAAACCAAAACGAATACAATTTTTAACTGTGATTTTGTAGTGTGTTAAAAAAATAATTTTCAAAATATCATACAATTATAAAATATCTTTTTGAGGACTAGCAATTGGTATAATATATGAAAGTGCAAGGTAATATGGTATTGAAATGTTGAAAAAATTAACTAAATTTGACAAGAAACGTATTTAATGAACTTTTATATTTTCATTTACTTGCAGTAATTACAAATATATTACTACTTGACACAAATATATTACTCTCTGACTATATTTTTACTTGACTTTGAAATTAAGATTCTATAATAGTTTCAGATTGAAAGTAAATTTATAATTAATACCATTTTTCGAAAATTTAAGTTCATAAATTTCATCAAAATCGAAAATAAATTCCAATCCTTAGCAGTTTTAGTAATACAGTTAAAGGAACGACGCTCTCTGTAGAACATGAAATCAGTACTGTGATATTTCCCTTTGGAAGAAGCACTAAACGTTGCAGAAACTTGTGCCATACAACCTGATTGTTCCATAATAATTGAAGTTCTTCTACTTATGCTCAAATGAAGAACTTTTTAACTTCTAAGAACAGTATAGCGAGACCAACATACGAAATATCTTATTTAATTATCAATGATTAAAATATATACGAATGAAACATTAATTACTAAAACATGTATGATTAAAATATATGACTGAAATAATATGACTAAACCAATATGACTGAAATATTATGACTAAAATATATATGAGTATTACAATATGGCTAAAAGAGTATGACTTAAGTAATATGACTGAAATAATATGACTAAAATATATTTGTAAAATTAATATGAATAAAAAAATAAGGCTAAAATATCTATGATTAAAATTCACGTGTCTAAAATGTTTATGCCTAAAATATATTATTAAAATACGCATGACAAAATGTATATGTCGAAAATATTTATGACTATAATATTTAGGAATAAAATATGTAAATGGCAAAATTTTATGTGATTAAAACTCATAAATATACACGACAATGAATGAATTATGTTTAAAATAGGCATGATTAAAATTTGTCCACATGAATACTTGTGAGTACCTTTGAAACAATAATCTGGTGTTAAAAGAATTACTATACTACTTTTGAATGAGAAAACTAATCAAAAGCCAAAACTTGTTACTTACCTGAGGCAGAGGATCTGACCGCAAACTTTTGCTGATTCGTTTCATCTCCAAAGAGATTTTGTAAATCTTTAATTATGCTGTGACTAATTTTCGAGGGCAATGGTGTATTCTTTATCACGTCTGAAACCCTATAGTTAATGAATTATGAACACTTAAAAAAATTATTATCAGGGAATTTTCTTCAAAATACAACATTAAATATTACTTAAATTAAATGAAAAGTTATACAAAATACGACCAGTGTTTATAATATATAGGGAATCATTAAATACTGTCAAAATACTTATAATAAGAAAAGGAACCATATAATGATAATCTTCATTGGTGATTTATTTTTAAAGCAATCAATTTTAAATTTTTATTCAGTCACGGTAAAGGAAAAAATAACAATATGGTTTCAAGATTTTTTATTTAATTTTGAACATATTTGCTTTTTAAACTCATTCCTCATCCCTATTAGTTTAAGAAATAAAGATCCCTATAAATGTTTTAGAATATCATGCAATTATAATTCGTTTCAAAAGAACAGTTTTTAAATGTTAGAGAATTGTAAGTGTTTGGAATTTTAATGAGATTTCAAAAGTCATACATTTTTTGTTTTTTTACAATATTGCAACATTGTTTACCCTTAAGGACTGCATTATTCCTCGTATATTTTAAACTGTGTGCTTGTAAAAAAAGATTATGCTAGCAAAACCTTTTAAATTTTAAAAATTATATTTTCGTGAAAATAACCATAATATGTAATAAAGTATAGTAGTGTATAATATAACCATAAAATCTTACAAGGGTATTCATTGAACTTTCTAACTTTAAAATGAATTAAAAGACAGTGAAACAGTAAAAGACAGAAATTAGAGGCAAGTGGTATGGTTGGATAGACAGTTATGGAATTTTAAATACGCCGGTTTTTAAAGTTAGTTACAATATTGAACTGTGGCAACAAATTGTTGTAAAACCTTAATATAGCAAAATGAATTCATCGTTTCCCTCCTGAAAAAGGACTCCTTACCGGAAAGTGCAGCTCAAGTGGTCACTTGAGGAGAATGCAATGGTTTTGCGTATCCATGTTCAACAGTTTGTTCATTAACAAATCCGTCCAAGCGAAAGTGGGCTTCATTGGCAAATCATAAACAAACTTACTCCCATCAATTAATTTTGCAAACGGGTGTACTGAAATTCCACATCTGTCTATCCACCACACGACTTGTCTCATCTTGCTGTCTCTCATTGTTTCGCAGTTATGCCGTATCAAAATTAGGGTTTCTTTCTGAAAGACCTTGTATAAATAAGTTTATATTATGGTTGGTTTGTACACTCATTGACTTATATTTATGCACAATGCCGACTAATCAGGCCGGAACCTACAGCTTAACGTGGATTTCGAACCACAACGAACATCCATGCCTAACCCAGGATTCGCACCCGACACTTTTGGCATGCGAAGCCAGAGTTCTAATCCCACAGCCGTCAGGTTGTATATATTATGACAATAACATCTTATTAAGAATTGTATACAATAACAACGATTTCCTATATAGAAGTGTTAAATTATCAAAAGAACACTTACAAGTTGCAGGCCAGTTTTAAGTCTCCTTCAAGATTCCCACTAAAAAAACATTGCTTAAGTAACAGTTCACAAAACAAATAAATCAGAATAAAATAAATGAAAATTACTTACTAAAGCACGTTCTCTAAATTCCTTACAGCATCCTGAATCTCAGACGTTATGAACTCCCGATAGGCAGCAGTCGTCACGATGATACCTCTAGGTATTGTAATCTAAATGAAAAAACCACAACTTTAAATGGCAAACAAAGTTAACTTTCAACGTTGAATATATTGTTCAATTGTGTTTAATTAGTCCTCTTACCGTGTTCTCTTTGTCGCTTAACTTTGTTAGTTCTCCCAAAGATGATCCTTTTCCTCCTGAAATTTCCTTGAAATTGGACAGATTGTCAGAAAGGAGTGCAGTAAGAGGCACATCTGAAAGGGAAATTTGTCCTTTGATGATAGTCGTTGACATTAGCAGTGGCAATATAAAACTAAGTTTTATCCTTTCCGCAAGACACAGTAATAGATGCAACATTACAGACAGTTGTTTAGTTAATTTATCTTTAAAAGCATTAGATCAGGCTGATCAGGCCATTTCATTAGACGAAGGATTCGGGCATCAAGGCCCAGAAGAGGAGTTTATAGGGTTCCAAACCCTCCCCCCAAAATATTTTCCATATTATATTATAGAGGGTGCAAATAAATTATGTTACTCATAATTTTGACTTCACTTCAGTAATGCTTTTCATTTTTGAAATTTCCGTGGAAATGAGATAAAGGCGTAAAAAGTTGAAACACGAATGTCTTTAAAACAGTGTTCCCTTTCCTTGAGCATCATTTATCAATGACAGTTTCTCTTCAGCTTCTCTTTCAAGAAAGGATAACGTAGTATCAATAGAAAAAAAAAATCTGTGCTTTGCTTATGATCTTGCAAGAGACAGGACATCTTTTTAGTTTAAAAGATTACTGGATGAATTAAGTAATATATTTCATTTCAATTTAAAATATCAATGCAGCTTCCGAATTAAATCAAACTATCGTAACGACAAGATATCGATGTTTGGCAGTTGGAGATTTTAGTGCCTATGTAAAGTATTTCATAAAGTTTAAATCGAATTGAAATAAATTGAATGATAAAGAAACTTACGTTTTGGAAACGAAACTTTATTATTATATTTTGATGGTTTGATTGAGTCATAATTTATTTCCCTAAAATAAAGAAAATTCAATAAATTAATGAACTGCTTCTTCAAATAAAAAATAAATACTGAAGCTAACCCATTAGAATTATTTATTTTGATATTTTTTCTGATCATATTTTTCGTAATAATTTGGTTGTTATTAAAATTATTGCGTGAGGTATACAGTGAATGTATTCATAAGAAACTTGCATAAATAAAACAGTTAAAATTAGTTCAAAAACATTTACACCTGAAATAGGATAACATGAAATGTATAATTACACACGCAAATATTATTTAAAAATCACATTCAATTAGAAAATAAAAAAGGCCCTGGCATTCCAAACAGATATTTCCAACTCATCAACACATATCAATTTTAAAGAAAATAAATAATTAAGATATTAGCTTTCCTAATTTTTTGATAAATAGAACTACCGTTAAAGTTAAAAACCATATATATAAAAATGCATTATTGCCATTGTGTTTTAATCATTTTGTGTATTTAAAGTATGGTTTAAGATGGTGAACAACAGTTTGTACAAGATATGTACAAATTTAACAAATGTGATTAAACTTGCGTAAAAATTTAAACTTTTAACAATATCTAAATAAAGAATAAAATAAATTTCAAACACTATTTTAAATTACGGGCACTTGATTAAAACTAAATAATTATCAGTTCATTACACCATTTCCTATAGTTTTTAAGATAGAACAAACATGTTTGTATTTTATATTCATTCGAATCAGTAACTATTTTACTTAAGCAGCAAAGGTTTCTATCTAAATGAAATAAACTGCACAAATAGATTATACTTATCATAGGCTTTGTGTAAAAATGTGCTAATTCAAATTTGTCAACTTTTTCAGAAGAGCCAAAAAGACCTTCCGAAGAGCTAATTTAACAAGAACAAATCGCTCTTGCATGTCACTCATTTATCGCGAATCGGTGGATATTTTATTTCTGTTTCCAAATTTACCAAAATTTAATTTGATATCATAAGTGGAGTTAATTCACGAGTGGAGTTATTTTATTCTTAGTTGACGATGTAATGAAACGGAATGTATAGCATAATGATTAGTTACTATAAAGATCATGTTTACCAACTTACATTTGATGCGAGGATATTAAGCACAGTTTAGTACAAGTCTTCTTAAATGGACTAGGCATTGCCGTCTAAAACGTAAGTATTTTTAAATTGGTTCTTGTTGTTGTTGCTTATTCTCAATAGATCTGACATTTGTCAGATCAACCCCAGAAGGTTGCTGACCGCCCGAAAATTGATGGCAATAAGGGGATCTGATGTTAAGTCCGCCCTGGAAAGTTCGACGCAATTCGGAATGTGATCCGGTGAGGCTGGATGGTCACAGCATTTTTTACAAGTGGGGTAAATTTTTTGTGCCATGGTCCAATGACAGACATTTTAGGTGGCCAATTGAGAGTCTGGCTAAAGCAGTCTGGGAGCCTCGATGGCATTTGATTTTCTTAAGAGTACTAAGAGATGTTCCGGAATACCATTGGCGCTTCGGCGGAATTCGCCACATTAAATATTGTTTAGATTTTTCATGGGAGTAAAGTTCATGATAAGTAAGCGAGGAGCCAGTGGTCGTTACTTCCACACTGTTTCTTTTAATTGGTTGAAGTTAAATTTGATTGCAATGCAAACTAGTTTGGAAGAGGACAAAGAGACCATTCGTACTGTTAAGGAGGGGGGGGGGGAGAGAGAATTACTCCAATTGCCAAATGAAGCCTGGGAACATGCGTAACCGCAGTGTTCCCGTATTTGTATTCAACACTCCGTATAATACGATTTGTAAAGTTCATTTCATTTTCAATATTCACAATCGCTGTATCTTTATAAGTTCTCATTTAATTTAATTTTACAAGCAAGGAGGTTATGCTTAGTTAAACCATTAAAGTATTAATCATAGTGGATTCAAAAATTTAAATGCAGGGGATAGAATTACATTCAATTTGATAGGAAAACGAATAAGATAATGCTATATTGAATGTAACTCACTCCTCTGAAAAGTTAAAAGATAATTACAAGCTTAGGTGATTGGATGCTAAAAAGAGATAAAGTAGGGAGGGAAACTGATAAATGGACAATTTTTCTAACGTTCGTCCTAAAATCAATCAGCTAGTAAAATGTTCCGACCAGATCCGTCAAACTCAGATAAAAATGCATGAAGCCCCAATACAGAATTAAATTCTCGAAAAATACGAAATTAAGATACCAGAAAATGGAAAAACAAATAGAATTTCATAAAATGGGGAGGGAAACTGCCTTCCTTAATTACTGCTTATATAACAAACAAAACTTGTATTTTCATGAATGTGTACCAAGGTATTGTTTTTGAAAAATGATTTTTTTAACAAATGCAAAATCTTAAAATCCCGATTAGCCTGTAGCATTTGTACATGTACATACACAATGTGTACCTGTACACATTATAGCACAATGACTTTGTAGCTTTAAACTAAAAAAAAAAAAAAAAAAAAAAAAAAAAAAAAAAAAAATAGATCACTATATTTTTTTTTACACTAACTGAAAAATAATAATTTTAACTCATTCACCCTGATAATATGATTCCATTTCCTTTCTTGTCTCCCACTGTGAACTCGATGAAGCTTGCCTCCACAAATCCACTCTGTCCTTGTCCACAGGAAAAGGCGATAGGATCATCGATGATTTTACCACGCACTTCATACTTCTCGCCTGAAATATATTTAATAAAATCAAACATTATGTTTGTTTTTGTTCAAAACCTCCATTAATAGAATATTTGATCTTAAAGACAAATTGCATTAAATGAATGATATATTTTAAATTCTAGCAACGCCCTTATATAGTTTTAAAACGGGTAAACTTTTGAAATAAAACTTAGTTGTTCAGGTATTATAGAGTAACTTAAACTCAGTACGGTTCTTGAAAATCGGGGAAGTATACTAAAATTGAAATTTAATTTAAATTTGGAAATACACTTTTTCATGATTTTAACTTCTACATTACAATATAGTGAGAAGATTCATAAAGAATGTCAGTCGTTACAAAACAGTCGTAAAAATGCTGGTGTGGTCCCTGTCTGTATGTCTGTTCGTCCTTAAAAAGTTTGGATTGTGAAAGTCAAGGCCACTGAAAGACTGGTTTTACATATGTTTGTGTTTGGATGCATCAGGTGTAAAGATCAATCAATTACAATTTAACTACAATTAGAGACTGGTAACTCCTTTGTGAAAATACAATAATAAAATCATTGATTGTTCAAATTGGAACTTTGAACACACACACACGCACGCACGCACGCACACACACACACATACACACACACACACACACACACACACACACACACACACACACACACACACACACACACACACACACACACACACACACACACACACACACACACACACACACACACACACCAACTTGATCGAAGGCATTGTCAGTAACGAATCTATCTCCCGAATTTCATCTTGATTAGATGACAGCAAGTGGGTAAATTAGACATTCGGCGATTTTTACCGCTGTAAACAGAAGTAAAAAAGATTTAAAATCACCAAAGTGCAGTTTTTTTTATTATACGTCATCAAACTTAAAGAGTGAATGTTTAACTTTATTAAATATCGTCATGCTTCAATATGAGTTAGCATCTGGATCTGACGTATGATAATATAAACACGTGTAGATGCAAACTTTTAATGACAGACCCCACCCCCTTCTCCCCCTCAAACTTGATAGGTCATCTCAATCTGTAAAATTTAAATTTGATTGTATCACGTCAAGGGCGATGATAAGCCCTTCGCATATTTTGCTCACCCCAAACACTCAAATAAAATCGAAGTTAATATCAAGGATTTGAAAAAGTTTAATTTATTTTGTCCTAGATTAGGTTAGATTCGTGAGTGACAAAATCAAGCGCACCTAGGCCGGGTAGCCTAATATACCTTTTATATGGTTCTACTAATATATACAGGCATGCCAAATAGTGCAGTGACCTTATAAAAAGAACAATCCGATAATTTAACTACCTAAATATATGATAATGTAAACAATATTATTAATACTATCAATTATTAAATACAGAATAATTCGTGTTAATTTATGAAGTTAAATATGATATGAAAAGAATATTTTTTTATTTTGTTTATTCATTCGCACATTTCTAATTAATTATAAAAACAATATTTTTCAAATAATATGTATTCCATTAGTTTGGAATGGATATAACTCCAAAGCAATTTGGAACAGAAATTGTATTTTTGAGTAAAATTTATTTTTCTTCCAAACTACTTTTCAAGAATGGTCATATTGAAGAGAATTATGCATATAAAATGCAAAATGGAATATCACCTGCAGCAAAAATGGCTTGAACTGTATCCTCGGCTCCGTCATTGAATTGTTGAATATTAATATGTTGTTCTTTTACGACTTTCATTGTGATATCTGGTTGCACGACAAACCCATAAGACAAGCTGTATCAATACAGGAGAAAATGAAACATCTCTTTACTAAAAACACTTTTCGCTTTTTGTTCTTATTTCCAAAAGTTTAGAATAATTCGTAAAATACGTAAATGAAGGCATTAAAGTGGTTGCAATACTTCAAAATTACTTGTGGAAGAAACATCATATGTAGCAAATTATTTAAGTCGACATTGACATGAGCATAACAATGGCACAAGTCTGAGTGAGTACATAATGGGTTCTGTGGGAAATGGGAGTTAAGAAAAAATTTGATAGACCTTTCGCAACCGCTTGCTACGAATTGCGGTTCACCGATAGAAAAAAAAAAAAATGCCTAAAACTGTAACTTGGACATGTTTATGAAAGGTAGAATAATCGGCGTACTGAATTCTGATCAATCGCAAACGGAAGTACCATGATATCTCTAATCTGTGGAAGAGAATCCAAACAACTGCAAGTACCAGGTCGGTTTAAGGTAACAACTACTCGAAATGACCATTATTTGAGGATTACTAGACAACATCAGAGAAAGATCTTATATAGTTCAGCCCTTGAAACCGCCACAGGTGTCAGAATTTTGAGGCTAACTGCTTATAGAAGGCTTGGTCTCTATGCCAGAAGACCATTACTTTTCCTCCACCCCTGTCTTTTCATCGTGCATGCTGGTTAACGTTAATGTACGTGCATATTTAAAACCGAACAATGGAGTCAACAACAACGAAGAAATATCATTGACGAATCCAGATTCAGTTTAGAAATTGATTCTCGTCGTACCACATTGTTATGTTATTGGATAATAATCTCCTGAGCACATGCTCTTGAAATGTATTGTAGCCATCTGTCCTTACCAAGCTTGGTTAAAAGAAATAAAAGACTCTTCTCTTACAGGTATGGGAATATCTGAGCACAGAACTAATCAAAACCCTTTCTGAATGTATGGGAAATGTTTGCTCAACATGAGTGGGTACCAGAGAATGTCATAAATCCTACTAATTTTTTAATTTCCATTGTAAAACTTGTACTTTTTTCTTACACATTTTTTGGTACCTTAGTATTTGGATAAAAAAATTCCTTCTTCAACTTGTATACCAAATTTCATTCCATTCTGGTCTACATTTTTTTTTAAATATTGAAAAAACAGTGAATTATTCTAAACCTTTGAACATAAGTTGCATACAATTTTAATGATGCATAAAAATTTGGTTAAGTAGAAAAATATACGTGATGTTAAACTAATTTAAATAATGTATATGGTATAAAAGTATTAAAGTGCATACATTGAAAAATATAACTTTAATTTTTGAAGTAGATTCAATTATTTCCATACTTAAGAAGTGTTACGAAAATAACATATTTGCATACTTTCCTTTATTTGGTTATAGTTTGTTGGTTCATTAAAATTTAATTACACAATTAGGTTCTAATTACACCAGTTGTAACTCAATATGTTGTATAGAATTTAAATTTTATGCAATTGAAATACAATTATTTGATACAAGGAACCTATTAGAATTGGAACATATTAAATATAACTTAAATAGCTTTTTTCCCCTAAGAACTTTGTTTTAAAAGTATTTAATATATTAATAAGCCTTTTTTAAAAAAAGCACCAAAAATTAAGTAAAAAGTTATTTATTGCATGTATGCCTTATATTCTAGTAGATTCCTTGCACTGTATTATTCCCTTTAAATTACACTAATTTTTTTTAATTTCAAACTGAAGTTATCTCCGGTAAAACTTGGAATACGATAAAGAACATAGTACTATTTTAATGCTACCAAGTATGAGATTATTGTTGACTAAAAACGGTTATTTTCACACAAAATTTCTAGTACATTTTATTAATATAAATAAAAAAGTATTAAATAATGTAAATACTAATAATATTAAATAATTTAAATCGAAAAATACTTTTTGTATAAGTAGGGTACTGATGTTTTCCCCAAGTGAAAAGCCAATCCATTCTATAAAAAAGAGCCAAATCTTAATAATTATCTTTCAAAATATCCCATTATTGAAAATATAAAATTTGAAATTAAATTACCTCGGGAACATATCCCATGATGTTCATGAAATTACAACATACAATATTTGCAGTCTTTCCTAAAACAAATACGTAACATGTATGGCAATTCTTGGCTAAGATTTTTTTTAAAAATTAATAATTTTCTTCGTACTCACCAAGATTTCTCACTTTCTCACCATATAAGTAAATTTCGTAATCGTTTCCATCATTCACAGAAACAGTTCCGTTGATCATTCCAGATTGAGCAAAGAAGTTCGTCGCTTCGACAACTCTGCAAATATAACTCTTGGAACTCAAAATAATTCATTAATACTTGGGGGACACAAATTTTTGAGCAATATTGTCTAGAGGCATAAGGTTATGTGATTATGCTTAATAGGCATAAGTAATTGCAGGGTGGACATAAATTAGTTGGGTAAATTGATTTGTTTATTAACATAATTATATAGCGTTATTGGAACTCGATTGGAACAAATAATTTTGATCCATATATTCTGTTTAGTTGGTTTGTGCCCTGATTGGTTGGTTTGTGTACAATAATGGTTCATCTCTCTCGAGCGCATCATTTAAAACACCTGTAAATCGAAACTTTTATTTTACTTTCTTTGCAATCGCTAATGAGTCGTGTTTCGAACTAGTAATTATATGACCACCCTGAACATGATATTACGTATTAGCCGCATCGATAGAGATAAACAACTGGATAGACTGCTTAACGCTGGGAAAATGAAGCCGTGCCAGATGCCGTTGGGGGGACAAAAAATACGGATTGCCGTGGATTAAAAATAAAATTTTGCGTTGTACACAAAAGAAATATCAATAGTGGACCTAAATTAGTAATAATGTGCACACAAAAAAATCTACTCTTGCACTTTACTTGCATTACCATCCAACTATAAAAGTGAACTGCGATTGGTTAATCATCCACCCATGTCATCAACCACCGGCGCGTTTTTCTCCTTGCATTGACATCGGAGCAGTCTATTGAGTTATCTAGATCGATGATTAGCCGTGATAAAGGCTCAAAGTTATTCATTGATATAATGTATTAGCTGAGTTTCAAAATAATAAAAACACTGAAGCCTTTTGATTTCTAACAAAGATTTAGTTTAAGGTTATTCAACAAAGGATGTTTATAGTTTAATTATATAGGGGTGATGTAGAGGCACAAGCCATTTCAGTATATTAAACAAACAGTCAGAAAAAAGAGACCAAATGTTGGATAATTTATAAAATTTGTTTTGTGAACCATTATGTTTTAAGATGCGTTTAAATTGAAATTATATAACTATTACTAAAAAATAAATTTTGTTTGATGTGAGATAATGTAAGAAGTATATTTTTTTAATGTTTTAAAACACATTTTAATTTGCAAATTCGCTAGAGATGCGAAGCAAATAAAATTTCTTGATTATGAAACTAGAGTGAACAATCGGTCATAAAATGTAGCGTATACTTGAAGTTTGAAAAATGACTTAAGTCAGTTTCAAATTGAATTCATGTTCAAACTGACATGCAGCATTCTTCTAGCTTTAATTCTATACAAACTTTTTGGGAGGGGGGGAGGAGGGAGAGAGAGCTGGTTCACTTTTCCTGCATGTGTGTGACACGTTCTCTAAGCGAAAATAATAACGAGAATAAATGCAATTAATTTTAAACTGATTTTGTTTTAAATCTTAAGAAGGACAATACGAATATAAAATAAATCAATTTCCAGTTTAGCGTTCTTCAAAAATGCACTTGTACCAATTTTGACTTTTGAATATTTTATATTTACAGTGCTTTCAAGGTAAGCCAAAGGTCTTTGACGCATTAATAAAAATATTTTGAAATCCTAAATGGAGGTATTTTTGATTTCTGGCATCACTAAAATGATGTCCACGAGAGAAATTTTTGGTTAAAATAAACAAAATTTTTCCAAGGCTTAAATTAAATTAATTGAATCGTTTATTTAAAAAAACCCATGACTGCAAAATGTCTAGTTTTGAGATAATTGAAATTTTTTCACCCGCTCCACCTAAATTAAAAGTTGATTTAATTTCCCCTCTTAAGTTCACAAGTTCTCTTTTATGATTCCCATTTTTATACTTTAGAAATATTTTTAAAAGTGTGTGAATAAATTTCCATCGTGTTTTTTAATTTTCTCAAAAAATTAGGCATTTTATAGTTTTTGGTGGGGGGGGGGGGAGGGGGGTTCTGCAATTATATAAAATTTTCCTACTTCTGTTTCTCTGTATTTTTTACCCTGCTCCACCTGCAGGAGGTAAAATGCGTTATACACAATTATAGTACACGGTTGATTTCTTGAAATTTGCTTTGGCGCCTTCTGTGAGTGAAATTTAAACTTAAATTTTTGTTTCTAAAAATAACTAAAATTCCCGAAGAAAATTTTACTTTTTTATCAAAATTGTATTATTTCATATCAGTTTTGAAATGTGTGATTTCTATGATCTGCTTTGTACCTCTAATTAATTCCCAATACTCACTTATCTATAGGAGGAGAAAACGGAAATTCCCATTTTACTCTTGCCAATGAATGTGCAAATTCCTTAGGGTTCGAACTCAATGTAAGGTCATAAACATCTGATGAGGCTTTCCATCTAAAAAAAAGAAAATATGTATTTAAGGAGATATTTCAATAGCAAAGTCTTTGCAAACAACATAATTCATATTACTTGGTGGTGTTATATTCAGATCAATAAAATCAATTCAATGCTCAGTTAAAAACTGCTAAAAATTCATTGTATGTTCGTAAAGAATACAAAGTTTATCTAAAGACAGTGGCGTTGATCATAGGAAGACATATGGCCCCACCCCCTTATTTGGTGAATTTGAACCACCCAATCGACACAACTGGCGCAAGAAAGCCTCTTTAAGGCTCCCTTAACTATAGATCGCTTTTTAGCATTGAATTATTTATTAATAACAATAATATTAATAATTAAATAATAATAAAAATATAGTACTTACAGAAAAACAAACTTTACAAACACCATTTCTTCCGAATTGCTCCTATTTATTTCCCTTAAAGAAAAACTCAATATAAGTCTTCATTATTAATTGTGAACATTTGTGATAATTCTAAATATGCGAATATGGCATTACTTCCTTTCATTTACTTGATGGCGCACTCCAATGCAGAAAAAGAAAACAAACTTATCCATCAATGTCTGATTAAATTTTAGCATTTTAGTAGCACCGAGATAAATCTCAGGTATTTGCTATGGTTAAATTTTTAATATGAACTTAAGAAGACGAACAAAACTCACATTTCTACTGAAAACTGATCTCTAAGAGGGTTAATTTGTTAAAACGCAGTGCACCATCCAATTTTGAATTAGTGAGAGTGAGTTTTCCTAGTTTCTTCTATTTATTTTGAAAACCAACATAACAAACTATGAGATAGAAAGCATAATGCTCACTTGAGCATTCCGCAGTAGAATATTCTCCATCTCCTCATCGGGGCCAGGTAGTGCATCTGCAGTTTCCCGCACGAGAAGTTGTGGCACTTTCCCTCAAATGGCTGCTGATGTCCCGCGCTCTCTGCCAGGTGATAGGTCTTGCTATTGGCCAGCTTCATGTAGATACACGCATCGGACACTTGGTTTGCACCCCGAGCAACCCTCACGAGAACGCACTCCGACTTAGAGTTCACCCCATAAAACATCACCTCATCCGCAGCCTGCTTGGAGCACAAAAGGACAATAACATTTTGTTTCAAGATAAAAATTGTTAATAGGAATTACTAACAGTATAGAAGAGTTTGTGTTAAAAAATTGAACCACCACTTAACAATAAGTCATCAAAATGTATAGTAATTCTTTGTATTTACTTTGTAAATGTGCATATTAGTATTTTTGCGTATAGCTATGTCAATCCCATTTTCCAACAAATATTGTCAGGTTGGGTAAATATGACACTAAAATGGCAACTTTGGCGAGCTTTACTTAAAAATAGATTCAAATCTAAACTTAATCAGTTAATTTTAAATTAAAATCTTTAAAATGTCCATTCCACAAATGAGTAAACCTTTAATAATTTTCGGAAAGAAGGGCAGTAAATTTTGTTCAATATTAAGCACAAGAGAATTGAACAAAATTGTTACCTAGTAAATCAATAACTGACAAACCACCAACTTCTGCAATCAATATAAATAAATTATTAGTTAGTATCTCTCCAGTAAGTTACAAAATACTTAGTTGAAGAAGTAAATAAAGTAATGAATAAGACACGAAAATTTTATGATTGCTATCATTTTGAAGTGAAAATATATTCAAAATAAACTACCAACGCATTTAAGAAACACATTAAAACAGCGGATATATTCGCTCCAACTTCCCTAAATTAAATTTACAAACTGATTGAAATACTAATCTTAAACTTTTATTTATATAAGACATAAATTGAGCAATTTTCGTATAAAGTCAGTCTGCTAATTAAGTCAATGTTAAGAGTTTGAAGCTTTAATTACTTTTTTATTACGAAGTTTTGTAACTTATTCAATTATTATTCTCCCTAAAAAGAACACAATTCCACACCGATCATTTGAAAAGATCTGTGCAATTATTCAGAAACGAGTTCAAGAATCGAGAATATATTAAAGTGCAAAATTTTGCATAATAAGAAAAAAGATAACTGTCCTTATTTTTTTTATATAAATACTATTTGTTTTTAGATTAGTTACCATTTATTTTTAAGCACACATTTAATAGGAAAGAAATTAGTATCTTATTTTACAAACAGAGATATTTTTTGAAACATAAATATAATTTTAACTTTTAATTTTTGAAAGGGAAGGGTTATCAAGTTGTAAATATGTTTTGATATATATATATATATATATATATATATATATATATATATATATATATATATATATATATATATATATATATATATACAGCGTTTCCTCGTATAACCTGGCCGACCTTTATTTTCGACACCGTTGGTCGTAGATGCATAGTCCCAATTGAAGAAATGTTTTAAATCGTTAAAATATTTTTTCTAAATAGTTTTTAATTTAGGAAAGGGGTTGGTATAAAAGTTAGGGATTGTAAATTTTTATATGGTCCCCAGATCCCCCAACTCATATTTAGAAAAATGTTGCCCATGAAAAAACATTTCAAATAAAAAAAAAATCGAAATTTATTCGACCAATAGCAACGGTGTTATTGGAGTTTAAAGTTTTAACTTTATTTTAGGGTCCCGTATATAAATTGAAATAAGAAAATATCATCCTATCAGAATAACAACGAGCTTCTAGACTAGATTTGACTATGGTAAACAAGTTGTTGTTCATCGCCTAAAGCATTCTAATTTTTGACTAGAAACTGCTTTAGGAAAAAAAAAATATATAAATTGTACAACACATAATAAACAACAAACAAACTTATAAACAATTTTAATTTTAAATAATAACATGATCAGAAAACAGCACTTTTTGTTAACACAAACAAAAATCAAAGGTGAAAGAAATGAACAAAGTGAAAAGAATAAATAACCTCTTTCTTAATTACATATGCCCGAAGTGTTTTCTTTTTCATAGACCTTGCTTTTCAAAAATCCCTAAAGAAAGAAATCTAAAGGATTTAGATCTGGAGATCAAGGAGGCCATTCTACCGGACCTCCATAGCCTATAATGTTGTCTTGAAACATGTTGTGTAGTACTGTTCGGCAGGAAGCTGCCTTGTGGGGTGGTGCACCATCCTTTCAAAAAACCTCATCTTTTTAAGGTCTGCTAACACGACATAGTCATCAAGAAAGTCAGGTAAAGGTCCCTGTAACACGTTCGCATACTTTTTACCTATTAATGTATCAGCAAAAAAGAAAGGTCCCACTAACGCTCCCTTCCATATGCCACACCAGACATTAACGGACCATCGCAATTGATGCTTGTTTGGTCGGATTACATGGGGATTTTGCAAGAACCAAAAGTGTGTGTTTTGCCTATTTACTACCCCAGTTCTTGAAAACGTGCACTCATCGGAAAATAGAATATTATTCACAAATGATGAATTCAATTCTTGCTTGTTCATGATGAAATTGCAGAAGTCAAACTTTCTATTTTCATCCCCGGGCAAAAACTCTTGCACCAATCGCAGGTGATAAGGATGTGCACCGAGTCGGTTTAAAACTCCCCACACATGGGTTTTTGAGTATCCACATGCTTCACTAATGTCCCTGACACTAGACTGAGGGAAAGCAATAGCATAGCCCACAATTTCTTCGTCATAGACAACCATTCTTGAATTTCCGGATCGAGGACGTCTTCCTATGCTACCCGTTTCTCGCAAACGCTTTGCAACATTTAAAATCGTATCTTTAGATGGATGTATACCAATTGGAAATATAATTGCATATTGTCTTGCAGCCTCTCGCCCATTTCGATTACATTGGCCGTACAGAAGCAACATATCTACGTACTGTTCCGCAGTGTACGTTTTAACAACGAGGATTGACGAAATAGCTAAATAGATCTGGTATTGGTATGAGCTACTTTCATTCTGAAGTGAACTTACATTATTGGTTTTCTACCTACCAATCACTAATCTGCCACTAAAATTTGCATAGGAACCTTCAAATCCCGCAGTACTACATGCTAATTTACACGTAAGGATCGGGAATTCCCCCCCCCCTTTCTAGAATATATATATATATATATATATATATATATATATATATATATATATATATATATATATATATATATATATATATATATATATATATATATATATATATATATATATATATATATATATATATATATATATATATATATATATATATATATTTTTATCACTAACGGAAACATTTTCCGAGATCTCTAAAATTTTAGGGATAAACGAAAAATTTAATTACAATTTTAGGAATCTTATGGAGAGACAAAAATTTAAGGAATTATAGGAATTTTAGGGCGGATGTAACCCCTGCATAACACAAGAGTGTGAATTTGTTCTGCCTCGAAAGATTTCTTTTTGCTTTAATCGTACGTAGTCGAAAGATTTTTGTTAGTTTCAGGGAGTATAGCACCTATTATCTCTTGCAAATGAGTTCAGTATCCACAATTCACTACAGATATTGATAGACCGTATTCATGCGTTCGATTTCAGAATAATTTTCCGAACGCAATTGCTTTTTCTCTGTATTTCATTTTGTGTACATGCCCTTAAAATATGTTAATGACCACGGTTGTAAAGTGGTATAAGTCACTAAATTGAATTTTTCATATCTCCATTAATATTAGTCGTATAAATTTCGATTTTTTTTGTTGTTTGAAATGCTTTTTTATGGGCAACATTTTCCTAAATATGGGTTGGAGGAACTGGGGACCATATAAAAATTTACAATCCGTAATTTTTATACCAACCCCTTTCCTAACTTAAAAACTATTCAGTAAAAATATTTAAACGATTTAAAACATTTCTGCAATTGGGACTATGCATCTAGGGCCAACGGTGTGGAAAATAAAGGTCGGCCAGGTTATACGGGGTACGCTGTATATATATATATATATATATATATATATATATATATATATATATATATATATATATATATATATATATATATATATATATATATATATATATATATATATATATATATATATATATATATATATATATATATATATATATATATATATATATATATATATATATATATATATTAATAAAGTGGCCTACAAATATGTGTGTGTTTGTGTGTAGTCAGCATCAAACGGAATACCCTACGATACTCAACTTTGGAATACAGACCAATAGCGACCATGGGGCCTGTAAATCCCTTCAAAATAGAGCATGGTCATTAGGCAATTTAAAAATTTATATACTTTAGCGATTGATAAAAACGACTATAGCTATTCCCATCAAAACCGTTGTGGCAATGACTTTTAAAGGATCTAAACACTCCACCCCGAAAATTCCTATAAATAATAACAAACGCGTAAAAAATAAAATAACGCGCTTAAGCGATTTTGTGTTGAAATCGAGTTTTCATTGTATTTGACCCTAAGAAGAAAACACCTCTTCCGTTCCATTGATTATTTTTCTTCTTCTTTCCCTCCCCCCCCCCCCCCATCTCCTTCAAAACTTGATTACAAACATTGTGATCGACAACGTGGCTATGCGCCACATTTTAGACCAATTGGATGACGCAAGTGGGTTAATTAACAGTCGTAAGATTATGTTCACCACAAACATAAATAAAATTGAAGTTAATATAAAGGATTTAAAATAGAAAAATAAATAATGAAAGGGTGGTATAAGTCTTCAAACTCATGCTTATTATGATTGTGGTAGTGACTTACTTCTCGTAAGTGTGACTCGGGAAACGGAGATTCCAAATCCTTTTCCACTTGAGGTATAAAGAAATCTAATTTCACAGGATCTCCAACAGCGTTGAAATCGTAAAGATTGAATCTCCTTTTATGCCTCGCATTGTAAATTCTTATAGAGATGTAGGCAATCAACCATTTTATATAGTAAAGCAAATCTAAAATATATCATAACAGAAATTATTTACAGGATCTTTCAAAATGGACTAGCTCCTAATTTTTAATTGACATATCTATTACGGATTCTTTGGGTTTTCAGTACTCCATAGTTACCCACTTTGTTTATTGATAAATCCGTCCAAATGAAAATGGGCCTAATCAGTAAACACTTTTCAGCCGTAATGAAGTTTACTCCCATCAAGCAATTTTGCAAATCGGTGTATTTGGGGTCCGGCACCTCCATAGAAGCCCATGTTAAATTTTACAAATTTGGGTACACTTTTCTTTAAAACCAACTGTCCGATATGCATGAAATTTTTGCCACATATTATTTAAATATTTAACAATACTTTAACACGAGGCTTTGTTTATTTTTTCAAAGTTGAATTAAAGAATAGTTTTTTTAAAAAGTGTCTAAAAAATGTCACAAATTTTCAACTTAAAATACTTCTATTAAAATATATATATATATATATATATATATATATATATATATATATATTTCTTATTCCTGCTGTTAAAATACTTAAGTGCACCTTAAATAATCACCTTAAAAATTCAGAATTTTATTTTTAGAAGTTTACCTAAGATATAAAAAAATTTACCTAAGGATGGGGGGAAAAAATGCATTTTGAGAAAATTTGATTTAAAGTTGCGTCAGTATTCGGGTAAGTGTGTAGTGCGTTTACTTAAAAAAGTTATTAAAGATACTTCTAAATAAGATATTGTAACAAATAAGATATCATTTTGAAGAGAAAAATTTAAATTTTAACCGAAACCAAAATTGATATTTTGAAAAATTTTAAGGTGCCGGACCCCCTTAAAATTCCATACCTGTCCATCCATTATATAACTTGTCTCTTCTGTCTGTCTCTCACTGTTATGTCATTTTAAAAAATAGGAAATTTGAAAGATCTTGTAAACATCAACGTAGATCATTAAACAATTGAATAACATTTGTGTTGTTATATTATTAAAAATTTAATTAATATTTAGTAATTACCTATGTTTAGAGGTACACTATTTAGGTTAAACATCAGAATAAATGGCGGCTATAACTGACAAAATTTAAAGCATACTTTTGTCAGAGCTCTTTTTATGAAATTTGCAGCCTTCTTCAGTTGACTTTAAAGTGACGGACTGTCACTTTGCGGGAATTCTAATTCAGTCTCGGGGGATATTTCAGCAACAATCCGGATTGCGAACTCCTTTAGTATTTATTCAGTCGATATCTAGTAAGGTTCTGGAATTCTTTTCACAATATCCATTGTCTATCCAGAACAAAAATATCTTTCATAATTTTGAAACAGTTTTCAAAGAGGGATAAATCTGAATTGAATTCGAATCAAGTCGTAAACGTTGCCAACCACGAATGTGTATAAGACTTGAAACCAGACCAGTGTTATTTATTTTAAGGAAACAAAAACCATTTTCAGGGCCCTATTTACCAGTGTAAAACATAAAACACTTTTGACGCATATAACCTATTCATTTTAATTATAAGATTATATAAGAGATTCATATCAAATTTTGTTGTTTGAAAATCCATTTGACATATGAGAGAACTATGATAGAAGTTGACTATGGATGGAATTCAGTTCATGTTTATTTTTTGAATGACATAGATCCATTTCTTTTGGGTTTCATTATCCAGAGTAAAACATGGAACACTTACGGTAAAACAAATATCCATACAGCTTATTCGTTCTTATTATGAAAGTATATATAAAATAGCAATGGAGAGGGATTCACATCAAATTTGGCACGTATTTCATTCACCAACACTAAAATTCAGAGGTAATAATCTATGTTAAAATGGTTATTTAACTATTTAATTTCAAATTCTAGTATGTAATTTAGAAAAAATAGAATGAAAACTATTGTGAAAATATAAATAACAAATAAAAGGCTTAAAACAACTGTACGAAAAATGTAAAGGCATAATCAAATTGTGCGTATTAATAAAAATTATCTAAAAAGATAATCTCAAATTTCCAAGTGTCTAACACATGCATTTGTATTAATTTATTTATATTGTAGAAATCTATATGGTAGAAGGCTGACTCGTGGAAGTGCAACGTTAGAAAATATTTTTGTGTACGAATTCAATTCGTTAGTTCATGTTTTTGTGCACGAATAACGTGTCTTGATAAAAAAATTTTAATCCCTTATATTAACTTCGATTTTGTGTGTATGTATGTGGGAGTGTGGTTGGTTGGGTATGTATATGGCGGGAATATCGGCGGAGGCCTATTGGTTGGTTGTATTTAGAATTTATTTGGCGCAAAGGGCAACACAAGGGCCTAACTGCGCCACTGCCGAGGTCTAATTAATCCACTTAGTTTTATCCAATCAGTCTGAAACTTTGCAGATAGATTCGATGTCGAGGACAATGCATTCTATCAAATTTTGGGGCTGTAACTGTCACTAAAAGGTCGCTTTTACGGACTACTATTAAATCAACTTGCAGTCATCCAATCGCGTGAAAATAGTATTTAATCGACAATTGAAAGAACTCTTTCCTCTTGCCAAAATTTGTTTAACAAATAAATAAATAAATAAGTAAATAAATGAATAAATAAATAAATAAATAAATAAATAAATAAATAAATAAATAAATAAATAAATAAATAAATAAATAAATAAATAAATAAATAAATAAATAAATAAATAAGTAAATAAATGAATGAATGAATAAATAAATAAATAAATAAATAAATAAATAAATAAATAAATAAATAAATAAATAAATAAATAAATAAATAAATAAATAAATAAATAAATAAATAAATAAATAAATAAATAAATAAATAAACAATTTTAATCAGAATAAATAAATAATCTATGGATGTGAGTGCATAAATTCTAGTTCTTTTAATAAATAAATTTTTAAACATAGTTTGCCGCACATTTTGCTGGCAAACTTGTTTGTTGTAGAAATGTTTTTGATATTTAAAATGAGATACAAACAGCAAGCACGCCCTGTCCATGGAATCGGCACTGGGTCAATGAATATAAAAATTGGCAATGCATATAAAGGATTTATATTAAAGACTTTGTATTTATGGGTTATATTATTAGGTTTATACTAAAAATGAATTGGGGTTTTATCTAAAATGTTTATAGTAATTTTTTTATAGTACAACTTTTTATTTCAAACTACTTTATTACTAAATTACTTAAATGAAATATTTTTTTTTAACTTAATGAAAATTACTTAACGAAATATTTTAATAATGAAATATTTCATATATTTAATTATTTTTAGTTTAAGATGCTTTTGTAAAGCAAAATGACATTCTATGAGAGTTGTTTGTCCAAGGAAACTTATTGTAAAATTGTTATTTTTAACAATTATTTTTTTCAAGTAGAAAATTGAGATTGAATTAGACGTTGCAAGTGATTAGAATGACAGTTGATAAGATGATTGAACGGTCACTGCAACTTGTTAATTAGAATGCCAGCTTTTAGTTTATTCAGTGCCAGCAACTGTAATAATCCAGTCGTTGGTTACGGAATAGCATGATTCAGGGAAAGTAGTTGACTTGTCAGCAAATAAAAAATGTTTGATCTAGTTGCGTGCTTCTGATAAGATAACGACAAACTATCTTCTCCAGTTACTGAGGTGAAGCTTTTGTATTGTGTTAATCCCTGGCATCTACTAAATGGTGACCTCTAATTGTCACCCTGGCTGATGATATTGAAATCATAATTAATGTTGTTAGAACATGTCTCCACAGTTGCATCACAAACACTTTTCTTTTGTGTTATTATTAAAAAATATATTTTAATTTCATGAATCATACCAATCAGAGACAATGAGAAGAAATATTTATTCTTGAATGGAAAAAAAAAAGCTTTTGCATTAAATAACTAACAAAATGAAAATTATACGTTGAAAATGTGTGTTTTAAAGACAAATCCTTAATATGTTGCATAGGCGACAAGTACAGGGGGCACGAGAACAAAGAGGGCAATCATCTCCGTGCTCCCGCAGCAGTAGAGGCAAAAGTGTCATTTCGCTCCAGCTCCCAAAATCGGCAAAAAATGTGTTTTTTCAATATTAAATATTGCGTAAATAAGGACATTTTGCAATGTCTTAAAGGAAAAAAAATTCTATAAAAATATAAGATAAACACAATCAAATAAATGTAGCAGCTCTTTTGTGCAATTTCATAAAATTATATATTCAAGAATTGTATTATATTAAAATAAGTAATTTTATAATCATGAGATTACTGGAATAGGCTCTTTTTTCATTAACTAATATCCCGAATTATTAAAATGTGCTTCCTTCATTTTAGTGCAATATCATAAAAATACTGTATCTTTTAAAATAATGTTTGATATTGAATTAAATTATTTTATAATGCTGTATTAACTGGATTAATTGGTAAGATTTTCTCTACTGTTAAAACTTAATATAAACTCTTCCTTTTCTTGAAAAATCTAAGGGCGGGGAAAATCGCACAACATTTATTTACATTATAAAACTGATCACAGTATTAAAATTTGATATGGATGGCGTAATTTATCGGTTGCAAGTTTTTAATATTTTCATATAATAAATTATAGTAAAAAACTCACTAACTTGGTGATATTTTTGGAAATAATTTTTTTCACAATGGGTATTTTCAAGTTCTAATTTGGCTGACAAACTCATTTACGAACAAACATAAGATTTATATGGAGTGTTTTGATTAGTTTCACGAAGTTCTGGGAAGAAATATCGACAAGGGAACATTTCATGATGCTATTTCTAAAAGAACATATGAAATTTTTATAGTTATTACCTCAGTATGAAAGTTCTTTAGTTAAAGGAAGGAATTCCGCGACTAAACGGTGTTGATATTGTTTAAATGTAAAATTAAATGAAATATGTAGTAACTTTATTGTTAATAAAACATATACAGATATCTTTGTAAATTATTTGACAAACTGTGCAACAACAGTTCGAAAAAAGGGCGAATGCCCACTGACATCACGACAGCGACAAAATTGGTGGAAAAAGTCAAGTTTTTCACAAATGTACTAAAGATATTAATATGCTTCATTTTGTAAGAAATGCTATGAAAAACTATCAAATGGATTTTAAATTTGTGTCATGGAAGATTGGATTTTAACTAAGGTATTTTGAGGACACTGTTGTATAGTTTAGGTAAATGGATTAACATTGTGGGAGACTGTTGGGGTATTGACATATAAGAAAATTAGAAAGAGACTGACAAAATTCTTAATGGGTTCAAAATAAGATGTCTTTATTAGAAAAGTTCAGGAATTGAAATTATTAAATTATATATGTATTTATTTATATAGTTCTTTTGATAACTGAGAATTTTTTTCAAAATGTGATAATTGTTTATTCCGGATGAGGCAGTCTTTGGAGAATCCCTTTCTTTCCATCTAGAAGCACGTAATCACCTGAAACAGAGAATGCCAGTATCTAAATGTTTTCTATATATGTATTAAAAGATTTTATATCGGATTTATAATAGCTCATAAAATTTTATACATTATGATTAATTTTTTAGCCACAATGTCTAACGAAATATTACTTTAAAACATATAAATTTTTACTCGAGATACAGCATTAGTAATAAAAGATCCCTAATAAAAATTTTAAAAAGTCATATTTTTTAATAATTTTTTTAAGTTTTATAAGCTATCTTCATAAAACACTTTAAAGTGTAATAAAAATATCCATTTATTTTTTCTTCAAAATTTTGTAGTTATTTTTTATCATTGTAATTATTCTTGATGAAAAAATCACGTGTTTTCGGAATATTCGGTGGCCAAAAAATTAAATGTTATGTAGCAGGGACAGGCTAGCGATTCTTTTTAAGAAGTATTAAGTAAACTGATATTTTCTCAGTATTATAAACGTAAAACACTTCTTTAAATGGTAATAGATAAGGTTTCCTTTAGTAAATAGTGATTTGGATTTAAATGGCACTGTAACTAAAGAAAATTGCAGTTATAATTTTATATTAAAGAAATAAGTAAGACTTGAAAACAATACAAATCAATAAAATTTATTTTTAAAGCACTTTATATTTACACATCTTTGTTAAGTTACGAAAGTGACTGCCTAAAATTAATTGAATTTTTTAAACATTATTGATGTTACAAATTACATAAGTAGCCATAATTTTATTCTTCAACAGTTTTTGAATTAGAACGGGGGCCTTCGCAGGATATTTCTAATGCTTAAAATCTAATGAAACAATAAGACCGAAACTCAACTCTATTTGTGGATTATTCTGCAGTGCACAGAAAAAGAACTTGTATTTTACTATTGCATTACTGCCCCATCGCTTTTTCCAAGCTTATAATTTCCTCAATTTCTATTAGTTTGAAAATCCAAAGTTAGAATGTAATTTAATGCCAAACACTGCTGATACATAAATAGAGTCTTTCAGAACGGAATCCCTAACTTTTGAAATGTTATAACTGTGATTCAGTGGGAGACAAAAAGAAGAGACAACTGGTATGTGATATTTCTGATTTAAAGATGCATGGAATAAATGAAGAAAAATTAGAATAAATAGCCAGTTTGGCAATAATTCTTGTATGAGTCTTAAAAAAAAAAAATTCGCCAAACTGGTTTTTTTGGCGATATACTTTTCGATAATTCTTATAATATCTTTTCTTATAAGTGAAACTGAGGAGAGGAGAAAAAACGATCGTTGATGAGCTATGTTCAAGCAAAGAGAACTCTGTGTTGAAATCATTCGTTTTTGAACTTTTCATACCGTTAAAGCATTTTTATGGAAATTTCGGAAGTGGGGGTGCTTAGAATACCATAAGAGGCATTACCACAGCGATTTTGATCAAAATCGGTAGAGCCGTTTTTTAGCAGTCATTGAAAAACATGATTTTGTTAACGGCAGCTACCTTACGGGCATGCGCGATTTTGACGAAAACCTTAATGGTAGGTCCCATGTCCCACCACCAACCCGCACACCAAATTTGAACATCGTAGGTCAATTTGTTCGTGAGTTATGCTGACTACAGCCACACAGATAGACATTTTTTCTAGATTTTTTGAGATCAGGATGTTCCAAAACGTTAAAAAAAAATCGAAATTTCGTTTTTGACAGGATCCTTTACTTTTATTACCCCATATATACTTATGGGTAATTGAAAGTAAAAATTTATTGATAGAAGCAAAGTTGATGACGGCTGCATATAGTGTACTGATAAGACCCATTTTCTTTAGGAGGTGATTATCACAAAACAAAACTCAGGCCCTTTCATGAGGGAAACGATGAACTCATTCCTCCATATTTTGCAAACTAGCGTATTTAAAATTCTGTACCTGTCAATCACATATACCACTAGTCTCTTATTATGTCTTTCCATTGTTTCTCAGTCGTGTTTCAGAGTTGTTCAAGTCCTTTCTGAAAGACCCTGTATTTATACGTTGTCAAAAAAACAATACCTGTCTGGAACCGCTTCGTTGCCCCTTGTAGCCCTACAACACAAGGCAAGCCGTATTCACGACTGACAACAGCTCCTGTTTGGATACAGAACAGGGTGTAAAAGATAAATAACTTCAATAATTTAACGTTCTTATTGAACATAGGGGAAGGGGGGAAAAAGAAGGAAAAAAAAACTTTTATTAAAAAGCTACACAATTATCTTTGTTAATAATAATACTTTTTATTTTCAGTTTTTAGTTTCTTAATTAGAACTTAAGAAAAATAATTTACAAATTCTTATAATAATAGGGTTTTTATGTTAAACAGATTTAACTATCCTATCAAAATAATACTTTTTTTTATCCCACAGTATTATAAATTATTTAATAAAATAATACTTATTTATCCCAAAAACACCATCAACAAATAAACATATTTATAGGCATTAGATGCAAAATTAGAAAGAGCATTGATGTAAATTAGAAATTTATTTAATGTGATGACGTTCTTCTTATAAATTTTCCTTGATCTCACCATGAGAAATGAGGCCTCCCAATTCCGTAACAACGCCAGAAATGATGGGAAAATAAGGACTCCAGCCAATGTCCGTACTGTACGTAATCAGAATTTCCCCGTGCTAAAAAACCAGAAATAAGCTTTAGACAATGCATCAACCGTTTAACAGTCATTTTAAAAGATCAAATAAAAGTGTAGAATTCGCACCTTCAGATGTGAAGCCTCTTCTAATGTCATGGCCACTCTAGCGAAGCCTTTCGTTACGCCTTGGCTCACGGGAATACCTATGAAGAACATTTCCTTACTTTACACAAGTTAATAGGAAGTACAAGTAAATAGTTATGAGACAGTTGTTTAATATGAGATATCCTTGTTTTGTCATTAGGGAAAATATTGAAGTGCCTAGATGTTATATAATCAACTAACTACTGCTTAAAAGTCCTATAATGTTAATTAATTTAAAAGTAGTCCCCATTGCTATCCTCTTTAATCGGAAATTAGTAGTTATTGGGAAGTCGAAGTAAGTTAAAATTTCAAGGAATTTGCTAGCCAAATAGAGGATTAATTGTATGACTCAACCTGTATGTGTTTGAGCCTAATACGAGTCCCAGCATGCGCCCAATAATATATAACTCTTGTAAATGGTAGAAAAGCACACTGGTGAAATGAACAAATTTGATTTTTTCCCAACGTTAGACTCATAAATTAATGACAGTTAATTTCAAAAAACGCCACAAAATATTAGGGAAAAGATTTATGAAAAAAAGTAAAATTCATCAAAATGAATTTATTTTCAAAATTATACTATTTTGAGTATATATATATATATATATATATATATATATATATATATATATATATATATATATATATATATATATATATATATATATATATATATATATATATATATATATATATATATATATATATATATATATATATATATATATATTGTTAAGAATTTTTCCACTGAGGCAATGATGGCACAGTTTTCACGGTTTAAAAGTATTTATTCTCCCTTCAGAAAACTCACAAAAATTTATTCACAGGCAACAGTTTAATTACTCTCAAGCTTCAACACAAGCTTCAACAAAAATAACTTCGAATTCAGCGATTATTCAAGCTCACTCCAATAGGTAAACAAAGCGATCAGCTTTCAACGAAATCCGAAGTCAATCTGAAAACTTTCCCGTTCTCCAGTCCTTTATATACAAGCGCGTGAGACATTCTCGAAATTTCCAGCCAATTTATCGGAAACGAAATATCTCGAAACTTCTCGATTACTTTAGGTGTTGCCACCTTTTTCTAACTTGTATAATCGCTATTAATTTTTTAAATAAAATAGGATAAAAATAAATTACAATAGAATTTTGAAATAATACGTCACTATTTACAATATATACAGACAATTTGTGCAACATTTCCCCCTTCTTAAAGACTGCACGTCCCGGGCAGTGAAGTCCTTAAGAGGAAAGGCAATTCAATCACTTCTACCATAATATGGGGCTAGTCTATTGTTATGTACAACTCTAGGTTTACAGGAGGGTGTCCGTTGAATCCTTACCACGACGTCGTTGATCTTCTTAAGGACCACATACGGCCCTTCCCAGTTCGTCTGGAGCTTAGGGGAGAGTCCTTTCCGACGTTTGTCACCTTCCTGGAATGAACGGTCCATGGCCTTGGCATAGTACCGGATCTTCACGCGCTCCGTCATGATGTTGTTTCTCTCTCTGGCGAACCGATGTACGGCTTCCAAACGTGCCTGCAGATCATCTAGATACTGGACAGGCGAGGAAGGAGTGTCCTGTGGTTGTCCAAAGAGGAGGTTGCTGGGGAGCCTAAGGTCTCTTCCACACATCGTTAGAGATGGAGAAAATCCGGTGGTCTCGTGAGTTGCACTCCCGTATGCCAACAGAAGCGGTGAAAGTTTCTGATCCCCATCTTGCTGGTTATATGATTTTGAGATTGAGTCCGAATCATCCGCGGGTGCAGCTGATAGATCCCGAGACCTCCGTTCGATGCTTGTAACAGGAGTACGGATGTCGATTCCCTCTTCACTAACTTTGTCCATTTCCACATGAACCACTTCCTGGGAGGGTTTCATCAACGTCACTTTCTTCGGTTCTCTGTCCGAGGCTGGTGAGGTACTTTTCATAGATGTGGACTCTTCAGCATTCTCCAGGACATTGTCTTCATAAGCCATAATCCGATATACGCACAGCTCTTTCATGTCTACATCGTGCAAAGGAACTTCGCCTCTCCATGTTTGCAGCTTGCTTTTCTCAAAATTCAGCGTAATTCCATTTTTCTTCAAAAAGTCTAGTCCGAGAATGCACGGATCTACGATTTCGGCAACATAAACGGTGTGCTTGTAGGTGCTAAATCCAAGGGCAATGTCCACTTCCAATTTCCCATGAACAGAGATATTACCACCAGACACAGTTTGTAGAGAAACAGAGGGCGCTGTGTAAAGGAGTCGGCTGTTCAGGCGACGAGCCACGTCCGTCCTTACGATCGTTACGTTCGCTCCCGAATCGACGATTAGACGACATGGAGTTCCGTTGATCTCCCCCTTCACGAATAAACCCTGGTTTCCTCCTTGTCGGGATGACACGTGGAAACGACTGGTTGGGGCTTCACCTGTTCTACATTGCAGCTTCTGCCCTGCGAGATGACATCTTCTTAGATTCAGTTGTGGAGAATCCGTGGTAGTGTTATCCCT